>VSMD01131492.1:0-27061 GCA_008750895.1 Mirza zaza | reverse complement strand
GGGGGGGGGGGGGGGGGGGGGGGGGGGGGGGGGGGGGGGGGGGGGGAGGGACTGCTGATGGGGACACAGTTTTCTCTCGGGGCGGATGAGAATGTGCTGGAAGAACACAGAGGTTGTGTGAATTATATATTAAAAGGGCTAATTTTATGTGCATTTCAGCTCCATCTTTTATTTTATTTATTTTTTTGAGACGGAGTCTCACTCTGTCACCCAGGCTAGAGTGAGTGCCGTGGCGTCAGCCTAGCTCACAGCAACCTCAGACTCCTGGGCTCAGGCGATCCTCCTGCCTCAGCCTCCCGAGTAGCTGGGACTACAGGCATGTGCCACCATGCCCGGCTAAGTTTTTCTATATATATTAGTTGGCCAATTAATTTCTTTCTATTTATAGTAGAGACTGGGTCTCGCTCTTGCTCAGGCTGGTTTCAAACTCCTGAGCTCGAGCGATCCTCCCGCCTCGGCCTCCCAGAATGCTGGGATGACAGGCGTGAGCCGCTGCTCCCGGCCTCAACTCCATCTTTTAAAAAGTAAAAGAAAAAAAAAAAGACACCATGTGGCTCTAAGATCTGCCTCCTGGCTAGACACGACCACGGAAAGTTCTCGGCACAGACCCCAGGGCCCGTGGGGACTACAGGCATGTGCCACCATGCCTGGCGCATTTTTCTATCTTTTGAACAGACAGGGTCTGGCTCTCGCTCAGGCTGGTCTCAAACTCCTGGCCTCAAGCGGTCCTCCTGCCTCGGCCTCCCAAAGTGCCGGGATTACAGGCGTCAGCTGCCATGCATGGCCTACCGTGTTTCCCCAAAAATAAGACAGGGTCTTATATTTATTTTTCCTCAAGAAGACACCCCAGGGTTTATTTTCAGGGCATGTGTCATTTTCCCCTCAAAGCCTCAGCTCGCAGCACACACAGGACGGCCGGGACCCGACGGAGGGAGCCGGCCTTGTTGGTGGGGCTGCCTGCACCTCTCCAGTCACCTCTGGGACGGCAGCTGTCACGACGAGGCAGATGAGAGGGGCTGCTCGTCGTCTTTCCCGCTCCGGGACAAAATCCACGGGCTGTGCAGACGCGCTGCGCGGGCACGCCCGTCACTAGGCCTTATTTTCGGGGAGGGGCTGCTATCACACACACGCTGAGACATGCTGCCGGGCTTATTTCACGGGGAGGTCTTGTTTTCGGGGAAACACGGTAGTGTGTGTTTTCAACTCCTTGTTTCAGACTCATGGTTGCATGGCCGCCCGGGGCTCAAGGCCGGCCCCGACTCTGCCCAGCCGGGACAGCGCTGTGGGCCTCGGTTTCCCCGTCCACGACGCCTCCTCTCTGAGCACCAAGAATCTGGGAGGAAGTGAAAGCCACCCGGTGCTGAGCAGGGGCAGGAATCCTTGGGTACAGGGGACACGTTTTTACCTTCCTCTCGGGGAAGCCTCCGGCCACCCCATCTCCTGCCCCCCTACCCTCAGGACCGCGCAGATTCCCACCTGCCCCTCCCCCGCACGGCCGCGCCCAGACGTCCTGATGCGCATCTGCGGTCCCCGGGCCCCCATCCCAGGGTGGTCTCCATAGGGCGCCCGGCGCTGCTAGTCCGTCTCAGGGCTCGGGGCCGGGGAGGTTCCTGCGGCTGCGGTCACAAATGACCACAAACTTGGGGTGGCACAAAAAACAAAAGAGATTTACTCCCTCACAGTTCGGGAGGCCAGAAACCCAAAATCCAGGCCACCGACCCCTGGAGGCTCCAGGGGAGGGGCCTTCCCGTCCCTGCCGGCCACAGGGGGCTCCTCGGCTGGGAGCGTCCCCCGGCCTGCGGCCATATCGCTCCCGTCTATGGCCTTCTCCCCTGCGCCCTCGTGTCCTCTCCTCTTGTCCTAAGGACGCCGGTCGTTGGACTTGGGGCCACCTGAGATCCAGGCTGATCTCCTGTCCTGATTCTTACCTTAACTGCAAGTGCAGGCCGGGGGCTGTGGCTCACGCCTGCAATCCCGGCACTCTGGGAGCCCTAGGCGGGAGGACTGCTCGAGGTCAGGAGTTCGAAACCAGCCTGAGCAAGAGCGAGACCCCGTCTCTACTCAAAATAAAGACAAATTCATTGGCCAACTAAAAATATGTAGCAAAACTTAGCCGGGCACGGTGTCGCATGCCTGTAATCCCAACTACTCAAGAGGCTGAGGCAGGAGGATGGCTTGAGCCCAGGAGTCTGAGGTTGCTGTGAGCGAGGCTGACGCCACGGCACTCACTCTAGCCTGGGCGACACAGTGAGACTCTGTCTCAAAAAAAAAAAAAAAACCCGCAGGTGCAGAGACCTTTTTTCTGGCCATCGTCCCGCACGGGTTCCAGGGGGTACAGGGTGGACAGACGGATGTTAAGGGCCACCATCCGGCCTGCTACGGTGGGCAGCCCACGCGCAGACGGTGTCGGGGTAGCTGGGGTTTTGGGCGGGGAGGGCGGCGCCCCGCCCCCCGACAGAGCAGCCCGGGGAGGCCTGCGTGTGCGCCGGGCCGGGGCTGCAGATGGCACCAGACAGCCGGAGCAGCGGCACAGCGGCAGACGGTGCCAAAGCCGGGATTGGGGGCGGGCTCCGAGCTGCGCCAGCCTGAGCCGCCCTGGCGCCCTGCCTGAGGCCCGCGGACTCGCTTTCCTCCCACCCGTGCCGGGCAAAGCCACTGCCCTCGCAGGGCCGGCCCGGAGGGCGCCTCCTTCCTGCAGCCCCGGCCACGCCAGCCCGGACGCCTGGCCGGGGACTTCTTCTGGCTCGGGCGCTGTAGGCTGGGGGCGCTCGCTGATGGCTCACAGGAAGGCCGCCCCCCCCGTGGCCTGAGCCTCAGGCCAGCCAGCAGAGGACACGACCCCTCCCTTCCCCCCGCCTGCCACCATGCCACCCCCTGCCCAGACACCCTCCCCGTGACCCGGACGTCCACAGGGGCCACTTGGCCCTCGCCCGGGCTGCAGACAGCCGCTGCCGTCTGCCCCCGTCCAACCTGGCAACTCCGCCCCCACGGAGATGAGGATGCAAATCCGTGGTGGACGTGGACGCAGGAGCCCACGGCGGCAGGACTCATGCAGCCACAGGGTGGAGACGACTCGGGTGCCCGAGGACAGAGGGACAGGCGTGGTGCCCGGACTCCGCACCGCTGAATCAACCTGCAGGCTCAGAGGAGGTTGGGACGGCGCGTTTCGTGCTCCGCGCACTTGGCCGCAAACTTTCTTTTGAAAAGGGCTGCAGCTCCCACACAGGCGGCAAGGCGGGAGAGCCTGCAGGCCGGGCCGGGCGAGGAGGCTCACGCCTGTCATCCCAGCACTCTGGGAGGCCGGGACGGGAAGATCGCTCGTGGTCAGGAGTTTGAGACCAGCCTGAGCAAGAGTGAGACCCCGTCTCCACTATAAACAGAAAGAAATTAATTGGCCAACTAATATACATAGAAAAAAATGAGCCGGGCATGGTGGCGCATGCCTGTAGTCCCAGCTACTCGGGAGGCTGAGGCAGGAGGATCGCTTGAGCCCAGGAGTTGGAGGTTGCTGTGAGCGAGGCTGACGCCACGGCACTCACTCTAGCCTGGGCGACAAAGCGAGACTCTGTCTCAAAAAACCAGAACCTGGAGGACGGGACGCTCGCGGGAAGGAGCCGGGCACCAAAGGCCACACGCCGCATGATTCTATTTACAGGAAACGTCCCCAACAGGCAAATCCACAGGGACAGAAAGCAGATTAGTGGCGGCGGTCGGGAGCTGTCCGGGAGGGGGAGGGGGCTGGAGGCTAACGGGGACGGGACGGGGTCTCTCCTTTCGGGACGAGGGACGGGTGCAGTTCGGCAGGCGGAGCATGGTGGGTGTGGGATCGAGGACACGCTGGAAAGCACCGACCGGCAGACTGATCGTTGCGGGAATTATATCCAAACAAGGCAGTTTTCGGGCCGGGCACGGTGGCTCACGCCTGTAATCCCAGCACTCTGGGAGGCCGAGGCGGGCGGATCGCTCAAGGTCAGGAGTTTGAGACCAGCCTGAGCAAGAGCGAGACCCCATCTCTATTATAAAAATAGAAAGAAATTAATTGGCCAACTAATATATATAGAAAAAAAATGAGCCGGGCGTGGTGGCGCATGCCTGTAGTCCCAGCTACTCGGGAGGCTGAGGTAGGAGGATTGCTTGAGCCCAGGAGTTGGAGGTTGCCGTGAGTGAGGCTGACGCCATGGCACTCCGGCCTGGGCAATACCATGAGGCTGTCTCAAAAAAAAAACAAAAACAAAAACCAGTTTCGGACACCAGCAGCGAGCAGAACAGCCCACTCGCCATTGGGACCCTCCCTGGCGTGGGGGGTCCCAGCCCCTCCAGCCTGACCGCCCCCCGTACCGTCCCGTTTCATGCTTTTGCGGAGATTTTCTCCCGTCCCCCCTAAGAACCACACTGGCCCCAATATGCCTCGTACGCCCCCGCCGAGGCCCCCGGCGCCTAGCACGGTGCCCGGAACATTCTAGACAATGAAAACTGTCGTCTGGTGGAATGAAGGTGCTGCCCCGACATTGTGGGTCCAGGTTCTGGGACTCAGAGAGGTCAGGAAAGCTGCCCAAAGTCACACAGCGGGCCGGGAGCGGCGGCTCACGCCTGTCATCCCAGCACTCTGGGAGGTCGAGGTGGGCGGATCACTCGAGGTCAGGAGTTCGAAACCAGCCTGAGCAAAAGCGAGACCCCGTCTCTACTATAAATAGAAAGACATTAATTGGCCAACTAATACATATGAAAAAAAATGAGCCGGGCGTGGTGGCACATGCCTGCAGTCCCAGCTACTCGGGAGGCTGAGGCAGGAGGATTGCTTGAGCCCAGGAGTTTGAGGTTGCTGTGAGCTAGGCTGACGCCACGGCACTCACTCTAGCCCCGGGCAACAAAGGGAGACTCTGTCTCAAAAAAAATAAAAAAAAACCACACAAAGTCACACAGGGGAGCACCACTGCCACCCCCTGGAGCACCAAGCTGCCCGAGTCTGAGGAGTCTGAGGATGGGGGGACACCCGCATGCGCACGTCCCCTGCCCCGAGACCAGCTGGCTGCCCCCCCGACATCACGCCCTGTCCCCACCCAACACAGCACTCGGGGCCCCCCCCCCCCCGGGCCCGCCTTCCGCCCAGAGAAGGCAGCCCAGGTGTGCCGTGGGCACCGCTGCCCGAGAGCGGACACGCAGGGGTAGGCGTGCTGCCCTTCAGAGCTCACAGAGGGGGTGGGTGTCCCCCGGAGGGCGGGCGGGGGCCACGGCCACCAGGGGAGGGAGGAGGGGAGCCGGCACCAGGTGGGTCCGATCACCCGCACCGGGCACTGCGGGTGGCCACCGGCCAGAAAGGCTGGGGATGAGACTGCCCGTCCTGGTGACGGCCTGCCCAAGGTGGCACAGCCACAAGGCTGGGTGCTCAGGGTCTGCCTCGACCCGCCCGGGGGCAAAGCTCGCACCCTGCCCCCTCTAACCAAGGATGTCTCAGCGCTGGCACTCCCGACCTCGGGGCCCAGCTGATCCCCCATGGTGGGGGCACCTGTGCACTACAGGGCTGGGCAGCGCCCCTGGCACCCACGAGTCACGACGACCAAAAATGCCTCCAGACGTTGCCAAGTGACCCCTGGCGAGGGGGCAGAACCCTACAACGCTCTGTCTCTTAAAAATCAGGAGCGCGGGCCGGGCAAGGTGGCTCACGCCTGTCATCCCAGCACTCTGGGAGGCCAAGGCGGGAGGATCGCTCGAGGTCAGGAGTTCGAGACCAGCCTGAGCAAGAGCGAGACCCCGTCTCTACTAAAAATAGAAAGAAATTAATTGGACAACTGAAAATAGATATAGAAAAAAATTAGCCAGGCGTGGTGGCACATGCCTGTAGTCCCAGCTACCCGGGAGGCTGAGGCAGGAGGATCGCTTGAGCCCAGGAGTGTGAGGTTGCTGTGAGCGAGGCTGACGCCACGGCACTCACTCTAGACCGGGCAACAGAGTGAGACTCTGACTCAAAAAAAAAAAAAAAAAAATCAAGAGCGTGCTCACCTCTGCCCAGGGCCGCTCCGCCCCCTACCCGAGGTGTAAACAGAGAGAGGGACGCAGGAGAAAGCAAGACGGGCAACGTTTGCCAGGGCCAAGAGAACTGCCGCCTGCGTATCTCAGAAATTTCTAAATCCGTCCAGCAACGAACGGATAAACAAACACGACACATCCGTGCAAGGGAGCATTACTGAGCCATGAAAAGGAACGAAGCACGGATGCGTGCTACCACACGGGTGAACCCAGAAAACATCACACTGAGCGAGAGACGCCAGACACAGGAGGCCACATGCCGGACGACTCCACTTACACGAAATGCCCAGAACAGGCAACTCTGATAGGTCTGCGGCTGCCGGGGGCGGGGCCGGGGTTTGGAGGGAATGAGGGCGCGGGGAGGGGGACGGGGTTTCGTTTTGGGGGGACGAGAAACGTTCTGGAACTATACGTTGGCGACAGTGGCACGACGCTGGGAACATACTAAGAACCACAGCCCTGCGCACCTTAAACAGGTGAACTGTGCAACACGGCTGTGACCGCTTTCTTCCTGTCACTATACAAATGGGTGACCCCCAACCGCATGCCGGGGGACCACCTTGTGCAGGGGACAGGCGGCCGTGGACACTCCTGCCTCCGGAACCCTGACCTGTGTGGGGGACACTCGGGCTGTACACTTTGTTTCATTCATTCATTCATTCATTCATTTACCGGGCATCTCTGTCCCTACATCCCGAGCGAGAAGGTGGTGGCCGCTGGTCAGATGTGCTCGCCACGCCCACGGGTGGCAGTGCCTCGAGGACAGGCAGCGCCCGGCCCACACGCGGCGGAAATGAAGACAGGAATCCCTGTCTACAAGGTCACGGCCTCACGGAGGAACAGGCGACTAGTCATAGAATAACACGACCCGCACGTTCCACCTGAGGAGTCGGGGACTGAGGTAGGTCCGCCTGGGCTGGCCAGACCAGGGCCAGGTGTGTGTGTGCGACGCCCACCTGACCACTTCCCCAAGGCCCCAGGGTGCGGGACAGGGGTCCCACCGCTCGGCGAGAACCCAACGGAGATTCACTGCCACCTGTGCAAAAGACGCCCACCTGCCCGACCCTCCAAGAAGGTCACACTTGAGGAAGGGAGTAAACTGAGGCCCACCGGAGGAGCCGGGGTGAGTGCCACCACACCCGGACCCCACCCCTAACCAAGCCCCTGCTCGGGGCCCAGGTGAGGTTAGCAGGGTACCTGCCCCGCCAGCCAGGAGCCTGGCAAAACCCGGCTCTGCCCCTGTACGGGGCATGTGCCCAGCCACCTGAGGCAGACCTGTCCCCTCACGGCCGTCCTGGGAGGGCAGGGGCCAGCTGCGGCCACCTGTCCCTGTCCCGGTGACAGGAACATCACCTGGCTCCCACCATAGGGGCGGCGTGGGGAAGGGGCAGCTGTCCCCACGCCAAGTCCCAGCACTGAGCGCAGTCTGCTTCCCTGGACCCCACGGGGCAGGGGGTCTGAACCTTTCTGCCAGGTGTCCCAGAGGAAGAGATACCTGTCCCACCTCAGGTCTGCAAGCGGGGACCTCCGTTCCTCCCCCAACACCCAGGGAGTAAGGGCACAGGTAACAGCCATGTAGAGACACCTGTCCCGCTCAGGCAGCCATGACGCGAGGGCACCTGTCCCTCTCAGGTAGCCACGATGCGGGAGCGCCTGTACCCCCACGCCCAGGGAACAACGCGGCTGGCGAGCGGCGCCCGGCGCGTCCACCTCAGCGCCGCCCTGGACCCGCGGTGGCAAGGATGTCCCACACCTGTCCCCGCCTCAGGTAACGACGCCGCGGCGGCTCCCGCTCCCTCCCCGCGGCAGCGATGGGGACAGAGGCCCCCGCCCCTCAGGCGGCAGGGATGCGCGGGCTCCGGCACCCCCGCCAGGTCCGGAGGCCGCGGGCGCCCGGCCCGCCCACGACGCCCGGGGCGTGGGGACACCTGTCCCCCTCGGGCCGCGCCGGGCCCCGCCCCCGCCGCGCGCGCCCCGCCCCCGCCGCGCGCCCCCCGCCCGTGCGCGCGCCCCGGCCGCGCGCCCCCGCCGCTCCCGCGGGCCCGGGCCGGCCGGCGGCCCCTCACCCGCGCGGCCCGCGTCAGGCTCAGGTCCTTCATGACCTCCTCGAAGGCCGCCGTCTCCTCCGCCTGCTTCTGGTTGTGCAGCGCGATCTTCTCGCTGAATTTCCGCGGATTGTTCGAAGTCGCCATCTTCTCGCCGCCGCCGCCTCCTCCTCCTCCTCCTCCTCCTCCTCCTCCTCCTCCTCCACCTCCTCGCGCCACCCCCCCCACACTCGCCGGGCCCACCGCGCAGGCGCCGGCCGGGCCCACGGGCGGCGGGCAGCGCGCAGGCGCGCCGGCGGCCGCGGACGCGGCGCAGGCGCACGAGGGCGGCGCGCGGCGCGCGGGCGACGGCGCAGGCGCGCGCCCGGGGCGCCCGCGGGGAGCCGGGGGGGGGGGCCGGGGGACTTCCGCGCAGGCGCAGTGGGGCTGCCGCCTGGCCGGCCGGAGAGCGGCCGCCTGGCCGTCGGGCGAGGTTCGCGGGCGCGGCCCGGATCCCCCAAGGAGGGGGACAGCCGGAGCCAGACCCTCCCAACCAACAGAGGCGGGCCTGGGCACCCCCCGAGGACAGGGAGGACCCCGAGGCCGAACCTCGGCTGGGTCGCAGAGCCCGGGGACCAGGCCGTGGCGTTGGCCGTGCGTGCGTGCGTGCGTGCGTGGCCGCAGAGTGTTTGCCGAGCACCTGCTGTGTGCCGGGCACACTGGGGTACAGGCGTGGACCGGCGCAGGTGGCCCCTGCTCTCAAGGGGTGCACAGTCGGACAGGGGCAGACACGGCCTACAAATAAGCCACCAGGAACATTCCGGATGGAGAGGGAGGCAGGCAGACCGGGAGCTGGCCGGACAGCGGCACTGGGGAGGGACGCTGCTGCGGCCACCACAGTCTCGCAGGGGACGACGCGTGAGCTGAGACCCGAACCCCGGTCCGTGAGCCTGGAGCTTGTCTTTGGCGACTCCCTCTGCCTGTCCCCCCTCACATTGCACCGGTTGCTGCTCTCTGGATGCTTGAGCACAAAGAACCGAAATCACAGCGGTTCTGCCTCCGCCCTCCGTATTTCTCCCGTCCCGTCTTGTCTGAGGATCCCCGTTTTGCCACAGGGCCGACCAGAAGGGTTCAGAAATGCCCCCTAGACCCGGCTGTGAGAGAGGGAACAGGGTCTCCCCAGTGGCAGGTGAGTACCCTGGGAAGCAGTAGGGGCACCTAGCTGTCCCTGACCAAGGAGAGGGACCTTCACCATCAGTACTGAAAGTTTGCCCCGGGCGCGGTGGCTCACGCCTGTCGTCCCAGCTCTCTGGGAGGCCGAGGCGGGAGGATTGTTTGAGCTCAGGAGTTCGAGACCAGCCTGAGCAAGAGTGAGACCCCGTCCCTACTAAAAATAGAAAGAAATTAATCGGCCAACTAAAAATATATAGGAAAAATGAGCCAGGCGTGGTGGCGCATGCCTGTAGTCCCAGCTACTCGGGAGGCTGAGGCAGGAGGATCGCTTGAGCCCAGGAGTTGGAGGTTGCTGTGAGCGAGGCTGATGCCACGGCACTCTAGGGCAACAGAGTGAGACTCTGTCTCAAAAAAAAAAAAAAATCGTTTTATAAAATGCCCGTATTAAATATAGATAACACATAGGTTTCCATCTGCAGTATCTGGGGCACTGCCACTGCTCTGTTTTATCTATTTTGCTCAAATGATTTTGAGCACTTTCCTGGACTTCTACACTTTTTGCCTCCCCCCACCTTTTTTGGTGCCAACGACCAACTTTAGGAAACACTGGTTCTGACTTTCAGTTGTCGAGATGTGGATGGGGCTGTTCTCACCACCTGCCTCTCCCTAAGCTAGAAGGCTTGGCCAGTCAGCACAGCCCATTGCTCTGGCCGTCACAATTGGTTCAGGACACGCATGTGACGCGGTCTGCCCAATGAGATGCAGCCCGGAACTTTCATTTGAACCATGTTGGAAAGAGATGCCCCACGGTTTGCTTGGGTGTCTGGTTTGAAGGACACCACAAGTCTGCCCTGACAGAGGCCGCCGTGTGAAGAGAGCTGGGCTGAGAGGGTGAACCCACACAAAGGGAAACAGAGCCAAAGGGCAGAGAGACGTGGCCGGAGCTCCTGGATGCAGCCTTTCCTGAAGCTAGACACTGTTGTCTTTGCAGTTATAGGAGCCAAAAACGTATTCCCTTTTTTGCTTAAGTCATTCTGAAGCCCGTTTTCTGTTCCTGACACCAACTGAGACTGCAGTTTCTGTGAGTCAGGTGCAGCAGTGGGCCTGCTCCACATGTGGCCTCTGGTTCTTGCCGCCAGGCGGTGAGGTCAGAGAGGAAACAGAGACCGAGTGCGGGGGCAGCAGCCGCCCGAGGCAAGGTAAGCACCACAGCCAGGGTTAGAACTCGAGCTTCACAGTAGACCTCAGCTTCCTCCCATACACCGGGTTTCGCAGGGTTTAAATGAAGCGTGTCCACTGCCCAGCTCATAAGAAATGCTCGATAGGCTGGGGGGGGGGGGTGGTGTGCACACCTTTAATCCTAGCACTCTGGGAGGCCGAGGCGGGAGGATTGCTTGAGGCCAGGAGTTCGAGATCAGCCAGAACAAGAGCGAGACCCCGTCTCTACTAAAAATAGAATAATCAGCCGGGCATGGTGTCGCGTGCCTGTAGCTACTCGGGAGGCTGAGGCAGGAGGATCACTTAAGCCCAGGAGTCTGAGGTTGCTGTGAGCGAGGCTGATGCCACGGCACTCTAGCCCGGGCAACAGAGTGAGACTCTGCCTCCAAAAAACAAAACAAAGTGCCTGGTAAGTGCTGGTTAGCCCGGTCACTTACATATATGTCTGTACTAAGCCGGTGTCTGGACACAGAAAGAAGAAGGGGAAAAGATTCGAGGGGCGGCAGGGTCGCCAGGTCCCAGCAGGAGGCCTGCACGTGCGGAAGTGAGAGCCAGATGCTGTCACTGCCGGCCTCATTCACCCCGGCCTCATTCACCCGGTGCCCTGGCGTAACTCGATCCACCCTGAACCCTGGTGGTGAGTCAGAGGCAGCGGCTAGCCTGCTCATTGTGCAATGGCCAGACGGCAACCAAGTCCTTCTCCTTGCTCCACTGACCCCGGGCCCGAGGAGGCTGAGGCCACAGCGTCCCGTGACCCAGGCGGGTTTTGCTTTCTTCCCTCCTCAGGGGGAGCCGCCCCCCCACCCCCACCCCCCGCAGTCCGGCGATGCCCGTGGTCTTTGTAAACCGGGGCGGACCCCACACTCCCGTCACACTTAAAAAAATCTGCCTCCTTGGCCGGGCGCGGTGGCTCATGCCTGTAATCCCAGCACTCCGGGAGGCCGAGGCGGGAGGATTGCTCGAGGTCAGGAGTTCGAAACCAGCCTGAGCAAGAACGAGACCCCGTCTCTACTAAAAATAGAAAGAAATTAATTGGCCAACTGATATAGAAAAAATTAGCCGGGTGTGGTGGCGCATGCCTGTAGTCCCAGCTACTCGGGAGGCTGAGGCAGGAGGATCGCTTGAGCCCAGGAGTCTGAGGTTGCTGTGAGCGAGGCTGATGCCACGGCACTCACTCTAGCCTGGGCAACAAAGTGAGATTCTGTCTCAAAAAAAAAAAAATCTGCCTCCTTCTGGCAGCCACCCCCACCCCACCCCGGGGCCCACCGGCGGCCACACCAGCCTCCTCCGGATTTCGCATGTGCTGTTCCCTCTGCCTGGATGCCTCTGCCCCGGATTCTTCCGCGGCTGGCACCGTCTCCCCGTTCAGACTTCTGGCGGCGCTCTCCGAAGTGGCCCCCAAACGTCCCATTCTCCTGAGACAGCTGCTTCTGGGGTCCCGTCTCATCCCCTGTGGGCTGAGCTGAGATCAGAGGCTACAGGGGTGTCCACCTTTCCCAAACGTGCCAGGAGGGAGCCGCGGTTCCCTGTGTGACGTGGGAGGGACACAGTGATGCCTTCCTCTTAAGGCTTGTCCTCTATTCCCAGAAGGTTCTGAGCACCTTTGGCCTCGTTTTATAGTTACCTGTGTTCACGCTGTTCCCCTGGGTCCCCAGGGCTAACACCAGGCTAGGCACAGACAGGGCAGGGTGGTAGAAAGCGTCTGTTTAAACGAGTTTATTTTCTTCCCGAGAAACTCCTACTCATCCCTCAAAACCCACCTCAGGCTGGGCGCGGAGGCTCATGCCTGTAATGCTAGCACTCCGGGAGGCCGAGGCAGGTGGATCGCTCAAGGTCAGGAGTTCGAAACCAGCCTGAGCAACAGCAAGACCCCGTCTCTACTATAAATAGAAATTAATTGGCCAACTAAAAAATACATAGAAAAAATGAGCTGGGCGTGGTGGCGCATGCCTGTAGTCTCAGCTACTCGGGAGGCTGAGGCAGGAGGATCGCTTGAGCCCAGGAGTGTGAGGTTGCTGTGAGTGAGGCTGACGCCACGGCACTCACTCTAGCCTGGGCAACAGAGTGAGACTCTGTCTCAAAAATAAAATAAAATAAACCACCTCAAATGTCCCTGCCTCCAGAAAGCCCGTCCCGACCTCCACAGAGAGCTGAGGTCCTCCCTCTAGGTTGCCGCATCCCTGGCTCACGCGCTCCGGTTAGCCCTGGTCCCAAGGAGCTGGAAGTATCCAAGTACTGAAGAGCTTCACTTGCGTTGCAGAGCGTGTCTGATAAACCGCTTCCTGCGGCCTCTGGGATCCGGGCTCCTCTGCTCCGCAGCTTGGCCTGGCTCCGTGCGTCCTCCGCCATCTTCCCCAGCGGCATCTCCCGCCCTTCCCTTTCTCACACCCTCCGCTCCAGCCTTGCTGCCTCCTGCCTCGGGGCCTTTGCACAGCCCGTGCCCCTCCTTCCTTTTTTTTTTTTTTTTTTTGAGACAGAGTCTCGCTCTGTTGCCCAGGCTAGAGTGAGTGCCGTGGCGTCAGCCTCGCTCACAGGAACCTCACACTCCTGGGCTCAAGCGATCCTCCTGCCTCAGCCTCCCGAGTAGCTGGGACTACAGGCATGCGCCACCATGCCCGGCTCATTTTTTCTATATATATTAGTTGGCCAATTAATTTTTCTATTTATAGTAGAGACGGGGTCTCGCTCTTGCTCAGGCTGGTCTCGAACTCCTGAGCTCAAGTAATCCGCCCGCCTTGGCCTCTCAGAGTGCTGGGATGACAGGCGTGAGCCACCGCGCCCGGCGCCCCCTCCTTCTTGAAGTGCTCTTTCCCCTGCATGTGAGCCACAGCATTCCTGTACCTAAAGCCTCTAAAACAAGAGAAATAAAAACGCAAACTCCTTCATATCCATATCCACTTGCATGACAACAACAACAACTATATATATATATATATACCTAAACTCCCGAGAGTTTCTGTGCGGTCCGGCACGGCTGTGTGACAATGGGAAATTGTCCTCACCTCTCTGAACCCTGCTGCCCTCCCCCGCTATAAATGTGGAGGGTGCCGCTCCTCACAGCAGGCCCTTGGGGAGATTAAACAGATAACACGTGGAAAGCACTTAGCTCCCAAGCCCTCGCTACCTCCCAGGCGAAGATCTCATGCTTTGCCTGGCTGCTCTTCCTTATATGGGATCCTCGTGGATTTGAAGAGGTACCCACATCTGGAGGTGAATTAGGGCCGTTTGGTGCCAGGAGGCAGAGGCGAAAACCATCCAGGGCTCATCGTTGACTTCCAAGCCAGGCCCGCGTCACACAGAGTCTTATTTTTCTTTGTGTTTTTAGAAACAGAGTCCCACTCTGTCGCCCGGGCTGGAGTGCCGCGGTGTCAGCCCAGCTCACAGCAGCCTTGAACTCCCGGGCTCAAGCCATCCTCCTGCCTCAGCCTCCCGAGTAGCTGGGACTACAGGCATGCGCCACTGTGCCCGGCTGATCTTTAACACATTTTTGTAGCGACAGGGGTCTCGCTGTGTTGCCCAGACTAGTCTCAAGCGATCGTGCGGCCTCGGCCTCTCAAAGTGCTGGAATCGCAGGCGTGGCCCACCGCCCCCAGCCAGAGAGAGTTGTAAAAGCAAAGGAAGAGCTGGGTCTGATCCTGGAGAGAGAGGAAGGGACCCCATGGAAGCCAGAAGTGCCAGATGTGAGCCCACTCTTTACACCGAGGTGATGAGGTTACTCGCGGACCCAGATCCTTCATCCTCCCCGCTGGGCCTCAGTGTCTGGTGGGGGTAGGACAAGGCTGACTGCCAAAGAGGGCATCGAGACGCCGGGGCCGGGCGGGCAGGGGACTAGGGCGGCTCTGGGAGACGGCCAACAGTCTGCCTCCGCCCATGAACCACCTGCGCCCAAGGACGTCTGGGCAGGCTCCCAAGGACACCCGCAATGTCCCCGAACCTTGGCTGAGCCCTCAGTGACCCCCTCCCCGCTGTCTGAGAGCCAGGACACTCACAGCCCTGACAGAAAAGAAGGCCAGGCACAGTGGCTCATGCCTATAATCCCAGCACTCTGGGAGGCTGAGGCAGGAGGATCACTTGAGGCTCATATGAGTTCGAGACTAGCCTGGGCAACACAGTAAAACCGCATCTCTGCAAAAAAATTAAAAAAAAAAAAACCAATAAGATAATTAGCCAGGAGGCTGGGTGCATGCAGTGGCTCACGCCTGTAACCCTAGCACTCTGGGAGGCCGAGGCGGGAGGATCACTTAAGCCAAGGAGTTCGAGGCTGCAGTGAGCTATGATTGTGCCACTGCACTCCAGCCTGGGCGACAGAGTGAGACCTTGTCTCTTTTTTTTTTTTTTTAATTTTTTAAATTTCTTTTTCTTCTTGTCCCAGGTCTCTTGTCCAGGTTTTTTAAGAGACCTCGTCTCTTAGAAAAAAAAAAAAATGAGTGAGACGTGCACCGTCTGGGGGATGGTCATGCTGGAAACTCAAGACTTGTGGGGGGAGGGGGGAAAGGACATTTATTGAAACCTTAAAATCTGTACCCCCATAATATGCTGAAATACAAAATAAATAAAGAAAAAAAAAGTATCCCCAACGTCCAGTGGGCAGAGGAGAAGTAGAGCTCTTCTTTGCTGGTTGCCCAGCCTCGGGGTCCCCTTCCAAGTTGGGGAGCCCCCACGGGGGGGGGGAGTCAGTCCTCCAGTAACGACAGCAGCCCGCCCCCAGGGCGGCCAACGGAGCCTTCTGCCGCGGCTCCCACCCCCGGTCCTGCGCCCAGGCACCCGCCGTTCTTCCCTCAGGTGGGGCCGTCTCCCCGCTCCTGACCCTGGGCTCGGCCACGGGCTCCCCTGGCCGGAGACACCTGGGCAGGAGCGAGCCGTATGAGCCCTGGATCCAGACCGCGGCTGCGCCTGTCTTCGGCACCGTCGCGGGAGGAGGAGGTGCCCTGGCTAACTGCCAGGCCCTGGGGGGGTGCGGGGGGGGTGCAGCAGAACCTTCCCCCCGCTGCCCGGCCTTGCACCTGGCAGCACAGGATAGCCTAGAATAGCCCGGCCTAGAACAGGACCCCCCACCCCCGGCAGACTCAGGGACACGTGAAAAACAGACATTTACTGCCGTGCGCCACTGAGACGTGGGATTGTTTGTTACGCAGCAGTGGCCGGTGCACTGACAGACTCGCTCCCCTGCTCCCTGGGCAGCTGGGTATTGGCATGGGGTGTGGGATGGGCCAAAAGGATGTTCCCACTCCGGAGGCACAAGTGGAACAAAGAAGTAACATCAGGGCAGGGCCATCTGGTTGCCAGGGGCAGCTATGGCTCAGAGCCCAGGGCAGATGGCACTGCCAACGCAGGCGTCTGGACTCTGCGGGGGTGGCAGCAGCGTCCTCCGGCGTGATTCCAGCTGGGGGCCTGGCCGTCTCACCCCCTCGATTGCTAGCGTTTCTTCGGCCTGGCTTTCCGGCCTTCCTGCTGCTCCTGCGAGCTACCAGTTTTCCGACACATCCTTGGCTATTTAAACCCGCTCAGGGTCCGTTTCTGTTGCTTGCAGATAAAAACCCCTGACTTACCTAAGATGGGGAGACTCCAGCGTCTGCCACGTTTATGTTGTAGTTTTGGAGCTGTTTGGTTACGAGCATCAGCACGTCTGACCACTAGTGTCTTAAGAAGTGCAGATGTTGGCCGGGCGCGGTGGCTCATGCCTGTCATCCCAGCACTCTGGGAGGCCGAGGTGGACGGATCGCTCGAGGTCAGGAGTTCAAGACCAGCCTGAGTGTTGGAAGCCAAGACCCTCAACACCCAAATGACCTGTCCTATGCACGGGTTTCGCCATGGAAAATTCCCAGGACAAACATAGCACCCCACCCTCCAGCGAAGAATGCTCCAGGGTGTGCTAACTGCAATTGTTCCTGACCACCCGCCAGGGTGGAGTCAAGTGGTCTATCTCGAACAGCTCCGGTACCGATAAGACGCTGATTGGGACTGATTAACCCTAACCCCCCCCACCCCTCCCTACTTCTTTGTTTCTGTATGCTTATAAAACCAATTGAGAATCTAAGTAAAGTAGACCTTGACAACCATTTGCTTGGTCTCGTTCCTTTCTCTCGCCCGTCTCTTTCAGGCATGGTCCCCCCTTGACCCCCTCGAGTAACAGAAGGTCCCGCGGGTCGGGACACCTGAGCAAGAATGAGACCCTGTCTCTCCTAAAAATAGAAAGAAATTAATTGGCCAACTAAAAATATATAGAAAAAGTTAGCTGGGCATGGTGGCGCATGCCTGTAGTCCCAGCTAGTGGGGAGGCTGAGGCAGGAGGATCACTTGAGCCCAGGAGTTGGAGGTTACTGTGAGCAAGGCTGACGCCACGGCACTCTAGCCCAGGCAACAGAGTGAGAGTCTGTCTCAAAAAAAAAAAAAAAAAAAAAAGAAGTGCAGATGTTATTTCTCGTGACGATGAGTTTGGAGGTCAGAGGTGCGAGGATGCAACTGGTGGCCCCACAGTTTCCGGGATCTGGGACCAGGCATTCCTGTGCCTCTCTTAACTTGCTACTCGTGGCCACAAGATGGCTGCAGAAGCTCCCGGCACCGTGTCCTCATAAGCAGCAGCAAAGGTGGGAAGGGGCGGTGAGGCCTCTGTCTCATCCCGAAACGCCCGACCCCGTAAAGCCTGCTGGCCAGAGCCGGGAAACGCGCCCAGATTGGAAACGGCCCCAGCGAAAGGCACCGCCAAGAATGGCTCGGCTGGATCTTCTCCCCTGGGGCTGGGCACGGCGTTGCTGGCACCCAGGCAGGGCTCTGCTGGCGAGGGCGGGACGGCTGCCAGGCTGGCCAGGAGGGCGGCAGGAGGGAAGAGGGAAGCGGGGCCCTCCTGCCCCCAGGGCCACACGCAGACGGCGCCCACGGACGCTGGCACTGGCACAGGCGGGCTCTGCTCTCGCCTTCCCCCTCCGGAACCTCTTCTGTGCGACAGACACCCGCGCCGGGCCCTGGGCTGCGGGGCCCACGGAAGGCATGCTCGCCGAGGCCCCGCCGCGCACAGCGGACCTCCGGCGCCCGCCCGTGAGAACGGAGGAGCTGGAGCAGCTTTCTCAGGGAGACGGAGCCAGGGGCGGGTTTCCAAGCCGGCCAGGTCCGGGGCGGATTCCCACCTCACACGGCTCCCTGGAGGCCCCCTTGGCCCGGCCTGCTGCGAGGCCCCAGAAGTCACACTTGGCCTCCCTCTCGCGGCTGCGTCCGACCGTCCGGAGAGACGCCGTTTTCCCACAGCCCGAGCCCAGGTGCGGGGCGGCGGCTGCGTCCAGGCCCCCGCGGGAAGCGGGCGCCTTCCCGGCTCTCGTGGAGCCTCGGGGCTCCAGAACTCTCCGGGGCGCCTGGCGGGGCGGGCCGGGCGGGTCTGGGGCTGTGTGCGTGCGTGTGTGCACGTCGCGACGCGTGTGCCCGAGTGAGCACGCGTGTGCGGGTGTGTGCTCGAGCGTGTGCGGGTGTGCACGGGCGTGTTCCGCCTCTCTCTGAAGGACACAGACATTCGCAGAGCGAAGATCCAAGCCAGTTTCTGCTAAATTAAAAACAGCTTTTTCGTGTTTAAAGTTTACAATACGAAAAATAATTTTCCTTTCTTGTTGGGGGGGAGGCGGAGGGAGGGGCGGGAGGCCCCAAGGACATTCCAAAACCGGCCCAGACGGTTACGCACGATCGATCTGGTTAGATACGGCGGCGCCCCCGCCCAGGGCCGGCGCCCCTGCCAGCTCGCTGGGTACAAGATGTTCCGAGGTGTGAGCTGATCCGGGGGGACTTGGAGCTGGCAGAGGCTCCTCGCCGCCCCGCAAGGGGCCGCCTGTCCTGCTGGGAAGGGTCCTCCCTGGGGGGTCAGGTCGGGGGTGGGCTGGGACGCACGGTGAGGGCCTGGGGGTCACCTTCCTGCAGGTGCCCCCGCAGCGAGGGCTCCCTCCACGCCGGGCCCAGGACCCATTTCAGCACCACCCCCAGCCTCACCCTGGGCACTGGCGGCCAGCACAGGGGAGGCCCAGGCGAGCTGCGCAGCCGGGGTGTGGAGGGCGAATCTCTACCTCCGGAGCCTCCCTGTCCGGGGACACCTCCAGTAATGGGCAGCCGGCAGGCGGCCGGCCGGCTCTGGGCCGCCGGGCTGGGGGCAAGGCCGGCGGCGAGCGTGGGGGCTGGGGGCTCTCTGCAGGCAGAGCTCTCGGGGCCCACAGGGGAGGGCAACTGTGGCTTGGTGTTTCCTTCAGGACCTGCCCTGCGGCCCCAGGGGACGGGGCTCCCGGCCATCCAAGCTGCACTCAGGCGCTGGAGCAGAGCAGACGGAATTGAGACGTCCGAGAGCCGGGGGCTGCCTGGTGGCCGGGGGCTGGGCGACCAGGAAAGAACCGCCCCCGCCCAGACGGGGTTCACCCTCTATCTGCCGGGCGCCCAGGGCAACGTCCCGGCCACATTCCTTGCTGCCCCTGCGCCCCAGCCCAGCCCCTTGCCAGGCCCTCCGCAAGGCTGGAGAAGCCCCAAGCGGAGGGGAGCATCCCCGACACGGGGAGGAACCTGCGACCAATCAGGCCAGAGCCTCGCGGGTTCAGCCCTGGGCCTGCTCCATCTTTTCGCCATAACATTTTTATTAAATAAAGGGAAATATTAGGAGACGACGTCTGCTGAGATATGAGGTTAATTCTTTACACGGTGTGTGGGTCACAGAGACATGACATCAATCGTCCGCTAGCAGCGAGAAAGACACTTTAAGCTGCCCCAAGAGCACAAGTCCCATTTATAAGACAGCGGTGCGGCTTCTTAAAAAAAAAAAAAAAAAAGTGAAACAAAAGGAAAAGAAAAGGGTTAGAGGTTCAGGCATCAGAAGAACGACTGTGGCTGGAGGAGCCCGGGAAGGGGACGGCCTCCCCGCCGGCCCGGCTTCCCCGAGGGGGAACCAGGCTGGGCCGGCCTAGAAACAAGGCAGGCTCTTGGGGGATCCTGGGGGGACACGGAGGGGCAGAAAGGGGGGAAGGAAAAAAAATCCCCCGACAGACCTGCGAGATGCACATGCATGGTGAGACTCCAACCCGTGGGGAGATTCAGCCCGGCCACCGGAGGCGAACGCAGGCAGGGGGTACCCCGCCTTGGCCCGTCCTCCTCGGCAAGGCCCCAGGTGGAAGGCCTGACACCCATGAGGACTGTCTCTGGGGCTGGGTGTGTTTTCTCCTGACGAGCAAACGCCTCCAAGGTGCTGGGCCCCGGAGGGAACAGAGGCGGGAGCCGCCGGCCTGGAAGCTCAGGACGAGGGGTGCGGGCGCTGGGGGCACGCGTGGGGGAGGCAGGCATGCGCCCTTGTGCTCCCCCGCCCCACCCCCGCCCCGAGCTGGGAGCTTCAGAGCAGCCTCCCATCCGTACATTACGGGGCTTTTGGGTGAGTTTGTTTTAAAAACGCACGCACGCGAGAGGCTCGGAAGCGGGGCCGGTTGCATACCTGGGACTTCGGGTCTGAAGCGGGCGGAGGAGAGAGGCAAAGCCACACGACGGCCACCACTAAGGAGACCCTGGTTCCCGCCCGCCAGCCAGGCCGCGCAGTGCGGCGAGGAAACCGCCCCGAGTGTGCAAAATCTGCTGCCACGACACGTCGGCCTCCTGGCTGGAGGCTCCCAGGCTGGACTCCATCGAGGCAGGATCCGCTCCGGGAAGGAAGGAGGGAGGGTCCCCACGGGGGTGGGGGCGGGGGGGCTCATCAACACGGCAGGCCCCTCGCGGAGGCCGGCCCCGGCCCCGCCCACTGCCCCTCCCCCCCGCCGGGGTCCCGGGGCTACCTCCTGGCCCCCGCCCGGGGCAGCAGGACGGGGGCGCAGGCGATGCCCGCGAAGGACTCGGGGAAGTGCAGGTCCCGCTCCCACTCGTCGGTCTCCGTGTTGTACACCTGCACGATGCCCGTCACGTTGTTGAGGCGCCAGTTGTAGCCCCCGACCACGTAGATCTTGCTTTCCAGCAGGCAGCAGCCGGCCTCCGACTGGCCGGCGCGCATGGGGCTCACCGAGGTCCACTGGTCCGCCTCGGGCACGTAGTACTCCACCGCCAGCACGTCGAAGCAGCGGTCCACGTGGTCCATGCGGCCGCCCAGCGCGTAGACGCGGCCGCCGGCGCCCACCATGGCGTGCAGCACGCGGGGCTCGCTCATGGGCGCCTTGAACTCCCACTGGTCGGCCGCGGGGTCGTAGCAGTGCAGCGCCTTCTTGTCCTCCACCGAGACGCCGTAGCCGCCCGAGATGTAGAGGCGGCCCCCCGCCGCGGCGCCCGCGTGGCCCCAGGTGCGGCGCTTCAGCGAGCAGGCGTAGCCCCACTCGTTGCGCCGCGGGCAGTAGCGCTCCACCGAGGCCAGGCTGCCGGCGCGGTTGCGGCCGCCCGTGGCGTACACCAGGCCGCCCAGCGCGTTCAGCTGGAACTGGATGCGGCTCTCCTGCATGGCGCGCAGGCGCAGCCAGCGGTTCAGGTGCGGGTCGTAGCGGTAGCAGGCGTCCACCGCGCCCTCGCCGCTGCGGTACTGCAGCTGCTGCCCGCCCGCCACGTACACGAAGTTGTCCAGCACGGCCACGCACGTGTGGCTGCGGCCCGCCTCCATCTCCGCCAGCTCGCGGAAGTGGCGCGCGCCGGGCTCGGGCAGGTGGTACACCTTGCTGCTGACGGAGCGGTCGCTGTCGGTGTAGGGCGTGCCGCCGAAGGCGACCAGCGAGGGCACGTCGGAGCGCACGGCGGTGCGCGGGGACTGCATCTCGTGCTGGCGGAAGGGCAGCACCTGGTAGTTGAAGGCCTCCAGCAGGTACTGGCGGCACAGCGCGTCCTCCACCATGATGTCCAGCGCCTGCACGCTGTCCACCAGCTCCGACGGCTGCATCAGCGGGAAGCGGATGTGGCAGAGCACGTGGCTGGCGCGTGGCCGCCGCGCGGGGTCGTGCCGCAGCCAGCGCACCGCGGCGCGGAACAGGTCGATCTCGGCGCAGCTCTGCAGCCGGTTGCTCTGCAGGAAGAAGACCAGGCGCTCGAGGGGCAGGCGCAGGAAGTCCTCCTCCTCCGCGATCTGCAGGAAGTGGCGGAAGGTGAAGGCGTCCACAGACTCGCGCAGCGAGGCCAGGCTGAAGGCGGTGGCCATCTGGCCGATGTGCAGGCAGGTCTCCACGCTCATGGCCGCCTTGAGGAACTCCTCGCACAGCTCCACCACGGGCAGCATCTGCAGGAACACGGCCGCGCCCAGCACGTCCTGCACGCCGTCCAGGTCCAGGGTCACCTCCGCGCTGTAGGCGAAGTCGATGATGTGGCGCAGGCCCCGGGCGGACACGCCCTTCAGCTCGATGACGTCCTGGCTCGCCTCCCTCATGCCGCCCGTGAACATGGCCCTGGAGGGTGGAGACACAGCGAGTGGGCTGGGGCGGCCCAGGGGCATGGTGGCCACCCTGGAGCAGCCCCAGGACACAGGATGCGGGGTGCAGCCGGCAAGAGGGAAGCGGGCCAGAGGCTTGTTAAAATCATGCAGAAAAGGCCAGGCGTGGTGGCTCACGCCTGTAATCCTAGCTCTCTGGGAGGCCGAGGTGGGCGGATCGTTTGAGCTCAGGAGTTCGAGACCAGCCTGAGCAAGAGCGAGACCCCATCTCTACTATAAATACAAAGAAATTAATTGGAAAACTAATATATATAGAAAAAATTAGCCAGGCATGGTGGCACATGCCTGTAGTCCCAGCTACTCGGGAGGCTGAGGCAGCAGGATCACTTGAGCCCAGGAGTTTGAGGTTGCTGTGAGCTAGGCTGATGCCACGGCACTCACTCTAGCCTGGGCAATAAAGTGAGACTCTGTCTCAAAAAAAAAAAAAAATCATGCAGAAAAGGCCTGGGCTCGGTGGCTCATGCCTGTCATCCCAGCACTCTGGGAGGCCCAGGCAGGCGGATCGCTCAAGATCAGGAGTTCGAGACCAGCCTGAGCAAGAGCAAGACCCCGTCTCTACTAAAAAAATAGAAAGAAATTAATTGGTCAACAAAAAATATGTAGAAAAAATGAGCCGGGCATGGTGGCGCATGCCTGTAGTCCCAGCTAAGTCAGGAGGCTGAGGCAGGAGGATCGCTGGAGCCCAGGAGTTGGAGGTTGCTATGAGCCAGGCTGACACCAAACACTAGCTCAGCCAACAGAGCCAGACTCTGTCTCAAAAAAAACAAAAAACAAAACAAAACATGAAGATGAGAAAAGAATTTTAGTCCGCCCCAAACTGCGTGTCTTCTTAGGAACGGCGGCTCCCTGCTCTGCCCCTGCAGGCCCTGCACACGCCCCTAGTGGCAGATCACAGCTCTCATGGGAGCTGCGGGCCTGGGTCCGCCTCACCCCCAGGTGCCGTCAGCCTGGCCGGCTGGGCAGAGGGGCCAGGTGCGGCTGTGAGCACACCCTATGGCTCTGGGGACGGCTCTGCAGGGCCACCGCAGGGGACAAGGCCAGGGCTCCGGAGGGCTTCGCACCACTGCACCCGGAGAAAGCAGCTCCGACTCCGCAGCCTGGTTCTCGGCGACCCTCTCGCAGGGATGGGGGGTGACAAAGCCTTCTGGGAGCCGTGCTGGGGTCGCCGGGTCTCCGGAGAAAGGCCCGGGCGGTCAGGGACGCACCCCCCACCCAAGCACAGCCCAGAGGAGCTGCTGGCCACGTCCCCAGCCCGCTGGGGGACCCCTGCTCTGTCACCGCTCGGCCCTGCTCTGGGAGGGGGCTGACGTGAGAGCCAGGCAAGGACGCAGGCCCTCAGGGAGGCTGAGGGCCCTGGGTCACAGTCCCCCTCTGGCCCTAGGCGCACACCCCTTAACGGGCAGAGGGGAGAAAAGCCACTGCCCAGGCGCTCCTGGGTGGCGGGAGGTTCCTCTCGCGGGGCGGGGCGGAGCCTGGCAGCGACTCCCACTGCTATCCGGGAACCCCTCCGTCCGTCTGCCCAGCAGACGACCCTGCCCTGGTCTCACACTGGCGTGGGCCGGGCCATGTGGGGGCATCTCGGGGGCTGGCCACATCCACCTGGAGAGCCGCTCCTGGGTGTCCCGGAACAGACCGGGGGCAGCGCCCTGCCAGCTTCCCGGACCCTCCCCTGCTTGTCCCCGAGGGTCCCCACCGGCCTTGGGGCGTCGGGATGAAGGTGGAGGCAGCCAGGGCAACGGGAAGGAGTTTTGCCTTTTAAGGCCCTGCCTGCTGCAGTGCCAGCACAGGGGAGCCTTTAAAGGGCATTGCCTGGTGGGCTGGCCGCTCATCCCCAAATCCAGAGTAAAAATAGAAGCGGCGCCCGGGGTCGGCCTGGCCGCTGGGGCTCCCCACGACGGCCTCGCGCAGCCGACGGGGCGGGCGCCGGTAACATGCCAGGCCGGGTGCCCCGGCCTTGGGGAAGGGACCCATGGCCTGAAGTGCCCACCCGGGCTGGGGCAGGCCTGGGAACCGCCCTGAGGCTTGACCCGGCAGGAAGGAGGCTTGCCGCCGGTCACCCAGGGAACGAAGGAGACCACCTGGCCCGCGCCGGCCCCTGGCAGTGACGAGAGCGGTCTCCCCTCTCTGCTCCCCGGGCCCCTCGTCTGGCCCAGCCAGGGCACGAGGACGGCAGACGCACCTGCACGCCCGGCCGCTTCTGGCACACGGGGGAAGCGCCCACAGCCCAGGGCAGCAGGGGGAACCTCATCCTCAAATGGGCACACGGGTGTCGGCACGATGCCGGGGTCACCATGGGTGCGGCGTCCCTCGGCCCCTCTGAGCTCAAAGCCGCCCCCGGCTGGCGCTGACCGGCATGCCCTCCGCCCCCATGCGCCCCGGGCAGACGCCCCCGGGCGGCGCTCACCTGAAGTAGTCACTGCAGGCGGCCAGCACCACCTTGTGCGCGTGGAAGGCCTCCCCGCTGACGGTGAGCGTGACGTCCAGCAGCTGGCCCCGGGCACGCAGGGTGGCCAGGCCCTGCAGGAGGCTGGAGCTGTGGCCGGGCGCCGAGAAGGTGCACTTGAGGGCCCCGTTCCTGTCGGCCGTGCTGCGGGGAGAGCAGAGGGGGACATGGCCCCGTGGCCTTGAGGCTCCCAGGCGCGGCGGGACGAGGAAGAGCCTCGAAGCGCAACGCTGGCGGGAGAGGCCAGCCACGAAGGGCCGAGGCCACTCGACAACGGAGCAGGCACGGTTGGCCACGGCGTCCAGACGGGCAAAGCCGCAGAGACGGGAGGCAGGTCAGCCACTGCCGGGGGAGGGGGAGTGACTGCTGACGGGGACGGGGTCTCTTTTCGGGGGAGATGAGAATGTTCTGGAACTACACAGGGGTGGTGGCCGCACAGAATTGTGAATGCTACTGAATTGTGCACTTTAAAATAGTTGGTTTTACACCTAACTGGACATATGCAAAAAACATCTATCGGGTGTCGGGTGGGTGGGAGGGGGAGGAGGGATGGGTATATACAGACATACTGAGTGAGATGTGCAGCCTTTGCGGGGTGGTCAGGCTTGAAGCTCTGACCTGAGGGAGGAGGTGTGGCATGGGCAATATACATAACCTTAACATTTGTACCCCCATAATATGCTGAAATAAAAACAACTAAAAAAAATGGTTGGTTTTGGCCGGGCGCGGTGGCTCACGCCTGTAATCCCAGCACTCTGGGAGGCCGAGGTGGGAGGATAGCTCAAGATCGGGAGTTTGAGACCAGCCTGAGCAAGAGTGAGACCCTGTCTCTACTAAAAATAGAAAGAAATTGGCTGGACGACTAAAAATATATAGAGAAAACAATGAGCCAGGCGTGGTGGCGCATGCCTGTAGTCCCAGCTACTCAGGAGGCTGAGGCAGGAGGATCGCTGGAGCCCAGGAGTCTGAGGTTGCTGTGAGCGAGGCTGATGCCACGGCACTCACTCTAGCCCGGGCAAGAGTGAGACTCTGTCTCAAAAAGAACAAAAAAATAAATGCTTGGTTTTATGTCCCGTGAACTTCACTTCACTAAGAGAACGAAACAAAGGACCGGGGAGCCTTCTCAGGCTCTGCACAAACCGCCGGGGCCCAGCACCCCTGCACGCGTGCCCTCTGTGGTCCGCCCGTCGCCCCACTCGCCCGTCCTCCCTCCCCTGCAGCCCCGCTGGCCCTGCGCTCCTTCATTCTGGAAAACTTTTGTGGAGCGGAGGCCTGAACCGGTCCCTTCTCATCCTCAGAACACAACAGGAAGGGGACACTGTTGCCGCCTCCAGCGTCAGGCCCTGTGGGATCACGAACCCCGCCAGGACCCGCCACCCCCACCCCAGGGCCGAGGCCACCCTCCCGAGCACTCTTGCCCGCCCCTGCGGCCTCTGGCCCCTTGGACCTTGCTCTCCCCTTCCTGGGACCAACGCCCGCCCACGAGTGAGCGCCGGGACGAGGGCGCAGGTCTGCCCACGAAAGTGGGAGCAGAAGAGCCGGTCCTGCGACCCCGCGGCCTGCAGCCCCACACCACACTGGGCGGTGGCGAGCTGTGCTGTCCAACACAGGTGCACCGTTGGCACTCGCTCCATGTAGCTGCTGCCACCTAATCCAGAGACCCGTGGGAAAGGACAGGTGACCAGCCAGGGACCACAGGGGCTACAGGGCCAGCCACTGGCCACGCCGGGCGGGGGGCCACAGGGCAGCGCAGGTTGCCCCGCTTAGCCCTGCGAGGTGCTCTGCGCCCTGGGAGGAGCACCCGGCAGGGAGGAGCCTGTGTGGGGGATCTGGAGCAGGGACCAGGCACTGGGGACCCAGGATAGGGGCGGGGTCGACGGAGGGCCTCCGAGTCCCTAGGGAGGAAAGACATGCGTGACTCAGAACCCAGTGCGCCAAGGCCGTCCAGGGCCGGGCACCCGCCCCTGGGAAGCCAAACCCGCCTCCCCGCAGTCCTTCCCGGGCCTGGCGTCCAGAGCTGCCCCGGCCACGTCCTCGCCAGCCAGCCTCGGCCTCAGCTCCTGCCATTCACCCACACGGGCACTCCCCGGCCACCTGCCCGGGCTCCGCGACCGCACACAGCGTCACAAAGCTGAGGGCGCACACATGCCATCCTCACTGCCGGGATCCCCTAGGGCAGGGGTGCCCGGCCTTTCTGGCACCAGGGACTGCTTCCACGGAAGACAATTTTGCCACAGACCCAGCAGGAGGGACGGTTTGGGGACGATTCAAGCGAGTTGCATTTATGGCACAGCCAGACCTCTCTGCAGACGGTCCTCTGCATTTACAGCCACTCCCCAGCTGGCGTCAAGGCTCAGCTCCACCTCGGATCGCCAGGCGTTAGATCCTCGTGAGGAGGCCGGGCGCGGAGGCTCACACCTGTCATCCCAGCACTCTGGGAGGCCAAGGCGGGCGGATCGCTTGAGGTCAGGAGTTCGAAACCAGCCTGAGCAAGAGCGAGACCCCATCTCTACCATAAATAATTTTTTAATTTTTTTTTTTAATTTTTTTTTTTTTTTTGAGACAGAGTCTCACTTTATTGCCCAGGCTAGAGTGAGTGCTGTGGTGTCAGCCTAGCTCACAGCAACCTCAAACTCCTGGGCTCAAGCAATCCTGCTGCCTCAGCCTCCCAAGTAGCTGGGACTACAGGCATGTGCCACCATGCCCGGCTAATTTTTTCTATATATATTAGTTGGCCAATTAATTTCTTTCTATTTATAGTAGAGATGGGGTCTCGCT
>VSMD01131490.1:0-16825 GCA_008750895.1 Mirza zaza | reverse complement strand
TTTGTTTATTTTTTCAAAGAACCAACTTTTTGTTTTATTAATCTCCTGAATAGCTTCCCTGTTTTCAATTTCGTTTAGCTCTGATTTGATCTTGTTGATTTCACTTCTTCTGCTGGGTTTGGGGCTGGTCTGTTCTTCTTTTTCCAGCTCTTTGAGTTGTTTCATTAGATTGTCTATTTGTGATCTTTTTGACTTTTGGTTATAGGCATTTATGGAGATAAACTTTCCTCTCAGAACTGCTTTAGCTGTGTCCCAGAGGATTTGATAACTTGTCTCTCCATTGTCATTTTCTTCATAGAATTTTTTTATTTCCATCTTGATTTCTTCATTTATGAAGTACTCATTTAGTAGGAGGTTGTTTAATTTCCACTTTTTTTTGTAGGAATGTGAGTTTCTGTTACGGTTGATTTCTACTTTTATTCCACTGTGATCTGAGAAGATACATGGTATGATTTCTATTTTTTTAAATTTCTTGAGGTTTACTTTGTGTCCTAGGATATGGTCAATCTTAGAGAATGTCCCGTGAGCTGATGAGAAGAACGTATATTCAGTGGATTTGGGGTAGAATGTCCTGTAAATGTCAGTCAGACCCAAATATTCTAGAGTTTTGTTTAAGTCCATTATTTCTTTGTTATTGGAGGATCTGTCTCGTGCCATCAGTAGAGTGTTGAAATCTCCGGTGATTATGGTATTGCTATTAATCAATTTGTTTAGATCCAGTAAGGTTTGCTTCATGAATCTGGGTGCACCTAAGTTGGGTGCATATATATTTAAAACTGTAATCTCTTCTTGTTGAACTGTGCCCTTCACCATTATATAATGACCCTCTTTGTCTTTCACTACTTTTGTTGGTTTGAAAACTAAGTCGTCTGAAATTAGAACTGCCACGCCAGCCTTCTTTTGGCTTCCACTTGCTTGGAATACTGATTTCCACCCTTTTACTTTTAGTCTATACTCATCCTTACAGGTTAGATGTGTTTCCTGAAGACAGCATATACTTGGCCTGTATTTTCTTATCCATTCAGCCAGCCTATGTCTCTTGAGTGGAGAGTTTAAGCCATTCATGTTTATTGAGAGAACTGATAGATGAGGTAGATTACTGTTCATTCTGTTGGGTTGGATGTTGTTGCTTTGATTTCTCTCTTGAGCCATAGTAATATCTGGCCTTTAATCTTTGGGTTTTGGTTGTTTTTATATTCGTGAGGTTTTATTATGGTGTTCCGTGTGTAACACTGTTTTGAGTACTTCTTGTAGGGCTGGTCTTGTCTTGGTGAATTCTCTGAGGCTTTGCTTGTCTGGGAATGTCTTTATTTCTCCTTCATATATGAAGCTTAGCTTTGCAGGGAATAAGATTCTAGGCTGGGCATTGTTTTGTTTCAGAAGAGTGAGAATGGGGCCCCAGTCTCTCCTTGCTTGTAAAGTCTCATTAGAGAAGTCTGCTGTTATTCGAATTGGTTTTCCCTTGTAAGTTACTGGCTTCTTTCGTCTTACAGCTCTTAGAAGGGCCTCTTTAGTTGATATTTTGGTCAGTCTGATGACTGCATGTCATGACATCTTCCTGTTTGCATTGAATCTCCCAGGGGTCCTCTGAGCTTCTTGAACTTGTATATCGGGATTTTGAGTAACCCTGGGAAATTTTCCTCTATTATATCTTCAAATAGCTTGTCCAACCCTTGAGTGATGTCTTCTTCCCCTTCTGGTAACCCTATGACCCTCACGTTAAGTTTCTTCACATAGTCCCACAGCTCTTGTTGGCTTTGCTCTTTTCTCTTGTTTTTCTGCTCAATCTCTGTGACTGATTTATTTAATTGGAAGGTGTTATCTTTAATCTCTGAGATTCTTTCTTCTGTTTGATCTACCCTGTTCTTGAGACTTTCCACTGTATTTTGTAGTTCCCTGAGTTGATTCTTCATCTCCAGGAATTCGGTTAAAATTTTCTTCACTGTGTCGATCTCTTTAGTAAACTTTTGTTCCATATCCTGGAGGCTTTTTGTGGTTTCTTTATGTTGGTTATTGAGTTGTTGTTGCAGATCAGTGAGTGTTCTTATGATCCACATATGAAATTCCTCTTCTGTCATTTTGGTTGCCAGGTTTTGGTTGTTGTCTGTTTCTAAGGAGCTGGTGCCCCTCTTTGGGGGTGCGTTTTCCGTTTGTTTCTTCATATTTCCTGAGTTCCTTCGCTGATTTCTTCCCTTGTTGCTTAGTTGTTGTTTCTTTCCTTTAGGTTTTTGTTTGGGTATTCACATGCCTTGTTTAGTTTCTGAGCCAGTAGGTGGTATTGCTCACTTGCGGTAGCCGTCGCTAGGCTGGTGTCTGCAGGTCTCTCTATCCGCTGGGGAGCCCGCCAGCAGTCTGAGATGCAGTAGAGGGGGAACAGCCGATTCACCTACCCTTCCTGCTGGTCTCCGGGCTGCTCCAGCGGCGTCTCGTCTTCTGCCTCCTTAATTACACAGGTGGAGATAGATGGCAGGAATGGGAACAGTTCCTATCTCAGCTCCGCTCCCAAGGCAGGGACAGAGACTTTGGAGCCAAAGGCTCAGCCACAAGCCCCAACTTCTGTCTCTTTAATTCCACAGGTGGAGATAAGCGGCAGGAACAGGAACAGTTTCTATCTCTGCTCCGCCCCCAAGGTGGGGATACAAACTTTGGAGCCAAAGGCCTAGCCCCAAATCCTCGGATGTGGGGGTCGTAAAATATCTCTGCCTAATAACCACTAAAGGCAGTCTCCTACGTGGCTCGGCTCTGCCCAGGTGGGTTCCGCCCTCTGGACACAGAGCGCAGGAGACCTGTGTAGGGAGAGACTGACCAGGAGTGGGCAGGCAGGCAATGGGACCCACCAATCCCTGTCTTCTGACTCCTTACTTACACAGGTGGAGATAAGAGGCAGGAATGGGAACAGTTCCTATCTCAGCTCCTCATTAAATAATTTTGATTAGCAAATAAACCTTCCTGAGCTCTAACAATTAACAGATTTTAATGATAAGATGCCATTTACATGTTATTTAATGGAGATTAGTAGTGATGAATTTATAGACACCTTATTAGTAGAAAATAGATCACTTAAAATTCAAAACGACCTAACAATTAGAAATTTTGCATTTCAATGGTGCCCTTCCAACAATTGCTTAGGAACACGTTCCACACATCTTGTCAACACACAAATTATTAGAAAAATATGCAAATAATGAAAATACATGATTCACATTTGGTCCCTAAGGGGGAAAATCTCCACAGATATCAGAATGAACTTTCTGTTTCCAACTCAGCCATTTTCTGGAAGTATTGCCTTGCTCATTTGCTTACTCTTTCCTGGGCTTCAATTTGCTTATATGTAAGTTGAAGATGGTGTATGCACAAGGTGATGATTATGGGCTTCTTACAATTGTGAATTCTAAATATTATTAAGTATGTTTACTGCTTTTCTGGGCTATTTGAACATGTTAAGCTTATTTTTAGTTCAATATTCTTCTTTACTTTGCAGGCTCAGAATTTGTCTCAGATCCTGGTACACACAGGCAATAATAATTTTAAAGAACTATTGCTAACAAAATGTTACAGTTTTCTCTCATACCATGTTTTGAGTATCATTTTTTAAAAAAGACTAATGTTGAATTTAATTAGTGCCAAAATTGTGGTTATGGATCATCAAACAGCTTCAAAGTAATTTAGATTGTGCAGATCTTTTATAACTCATTTACCATTAAAAATAAAAATTTAATTCAAGATAAAGTATTGTTTTCATTTTCTTACTATTTCCTTACTATTAAATGCTCTCCTATAATGTTTTTTATTTTAAACAATATGTATTTAGAAAAATAAAGTAGATTATAATGTGACTCTTGAATCTGCTATACATTAAAGATTATAGTGTTGAGAGTTGCTAAATGGGAAATAAATCTTTTAGTTCTTAAAATTAAGTATTACAATTCTAAATTTTGGGAGAGAAAAATACAGAGGAAAGCCACTTTTTAACTTTTACCAGATATAATTTTAAAAACCTCATGATTTTAAATTTAATGGGATAAAGTGAGCTACATCATGACCAAAGCACAGATAATTTAGTAAATTTAAGAACAAAGCAAAACAATAACCACATTAACAATGGATGATTTAGCTAAACTAAACAGCCAAGAACTGACAAAATATGAAATGTAATATCTTGATGCAAGGATGAACTAATGGAGAACTAATTAAATCAGCATAGGGAATTCAAAATTTGGAGGAGAAACTACCTAGCTAGAAGGACATTTCAAAGAATTGTTAAAATAAAATGATTTTTTGTGTGTTTGTAGTAAATCTATGAGATTCCTGATATTCTCCCATGATGTCTAAAACCTTATTTCCTGTATTTGCTGACAGGATGTGCTATTAGCAGCAAGCACCCAGAAGATCTCTGATAACTTATTAGCATTTCCACTAAGCCTGGTGATATAAAAAGATGGAAGACCCAAACATGCCTAAGTTAGGACTACTTTATTTAGCTTTACCATAGTGAAAACTCACTTTGTTTTAAAATAACAGTGAAACTAGTTCTGGAAAGGAGGGTTCATAGATGAAAGTGACCACAGCATGACTTCTGGAATGTCCGATGCTTTGTATTAATATATACTCAAAATGTATAATTTAATCATGCCGAGTAAAAGAAATTACATGAATGGGAAAATATATAAGCCTAGAAACACACAGAAACCAAACAGGAAACAAAAGGCATAGGAAGAATATACCCAGACATGATTGTTGAGAAAGGGGACATTTTTAATATTTACATTGAGTTTATTTGAAATTTTAAAAGCCATGGGTTTTATCCTGATATGAGCATTCAGAATTTACCACATTTTGACATACCTTTCTTTGTATTAAGGCATGAACAATGTTCTGCTTAGCTAGTCTTATAATAATTTTTGTGGAGCTAAGTATATAGTGTCAGCATCCCCAAATATTAGCAAGGCTTGGCACATGGAAGACACTCACTAATACTTGAATGAATAGATATTTTGTTTATCACTCTGCTAGACACAAGGTAAGAGACACAAAATAGATGAAAACAAATCATGCCTTTGATTAATTTATGATCTCATTGAAAACCCAGTACATTCAAAATAAAATGGAAAACATCTCTAAAGCAACAGAGGCATGGTTACACAGTCAATATTTAAGTCATAAAGGCAGTTCAATACAAAAGAAAGACAAAAGGCAGAAATGATAATATTACCTCTTGGGGAATAAATTTCATTGACCATGAAAATATCACTTTTTCACTTGATCTTTGAGTTGAGTATTATATATTTCTTTATTTTAGAAATCATCCATTTATTTAACAACATTGATATTTGCATGGTACTTATTTATTAGGTAAGTTGAGAAAAAAGATGAGTTTTCTTCTCAAAGAGATCAATGGACTACTCCAGTGAGGAAAAACATCAAAGAAAAGTATGCATTACTATACATCACAAAAAGGGCTATTACAGATAAATGAACACAGGGTGCTTTCAATTCAAAAGGGAATAAGCAACCACTCCTCCTAAAAGAGTACAACACATTTCATAAAAAAGGGATAAGTACAAATTCAAGATGGAGAGGAAGACAAACATAGAGATTGAGAAATGGAAAGACATTTAAGACAGAGAGAATGACATAAAGCTGCAAGGTGATGAAATAGACCCATATTAGAGAGAAGAGAGAAAATGGTGAGTGAATTGTGAAAAAACATGAACTTATTGAGGGTGGGAAAACTTGAAAGTCATGATAACATGTATGGTTATGGATCTGACTGTGAAGGGTCTTACATGCTACAGTGAATACTGGCTTTTATCTTTGATTAATAAAGGAGGAGAGGTTTTCTTTTGTTGTTGTTTTGTTTTATTTTCTAGTTTTAAAAAGGATAGTATATTAATTTAATACATTGAGCAAGCATTTACTGATTGATAATTATGTGCCAGTCAAACTCTGTCCTAGGCACTGGGATGAAAAGGCAACTAAGTAAAATCCCTACCTGTAATTAATTCACTCTCAAAGGTGGGGGCCAGGAGAAGATCCCAAAGTTAACATACAATTACAATACTTTAAAGTAAATTCCACGCTAGAGCTACAAAAAAGGTGAGTGCACTAGAGATTGTAAGGAAGGCTTCCCACAGGAGGAAGTATCTCGGCTGAACCTTGAAGCTAATAATGAGAACAATCGTGGATGTGAAGTATACACTAGATTGAGGGGGCCACGTGGACAAAGACCTAAAATATCAGGGCATAGTATGTTTTAGAAAATGTAGTAAGAACATTTTTTCATGTACCTGTTTACATTTGTATATCTTCTTTTCAAAAATACCTATCTTTGTCCATTTTGTAATTTGTTTTTTTGTTTTTTTTTTTTTGTTTTTTTTTTTTGCTATTGAGTTGTTTGAATTCTTTATACATTCTGGATATTAAGCCCTTATCAGATGTATGGTTTGCAAATATTTTTTTCACAATCCATATGTTATCTCTTCACTCTGTTGATTAGGTTTTTTTTGCTGTGCATAAGCTTTGTAGTTTGATACAATCCCATTTTTCTATTTTTGTTTTTGTTGCCTGTGCTTTTGGGTTCTATCCAAGAAATCATTGTCCACATTAATGTCAAGAAGCTTTTAATCTGTGTTTTCTTGTAGTAGTTTTACAGTTTCAGGTTATACATTTAAGTAGTGAATCCATTTTGAGTTCATTTTTATATATGGTATGAGGTAAAGATCCAATGTTTTTTTACATGTGGATATCCAGTTTTTCCAGCACTATTTATTGAAAAGATACCACCTCACATCTGTTAGGTTGGCTATTATCAAAAAGGCAAGACACAGTGAGTATTGACAAGGATGTAGAGAAAAGAGAACACTTTACACTCTCAGTGGGAATATAAATTAGTACAGCTGTTATAAAAAACAATATACAGATTCCTCAACAAATTAAAAATAAAATTACCATATGATCCAGTAATCGTATTCCTGGGTATATATCCAAAATAAATAAAACCAGTATGTCAAACAGATATCTTCACTCCTGTGTTCATTGCTTTATTATTCACAATTACCAAGATATGGAATCAACCTAAGTGTCCATAAATGGATGAATAGATAAAAAAAAATCATCCATTGTTGGAATACTATTCAGTGTTAAAAGAGAAGGAAATCCTGTCATTGCAAAAACATGGATGAGCCTGGAAAACAACGTGCTAAGTGAAATAAGCCAGACACATAGAAACACATACTACATTATCTCACATATATGTGGCATCTAAAAAAGTTGAATGCATAAAAGCAGAGAATAGAATGGCGGTAGCCAAGGACTAGTATTTAGAGGGATGGCAGATGTTGATCAAAGTGTACAAGGTTTCAGTTAAATAGGATGAATTAGTTCTGGAGACCTATTGTATAACATGATGAATATGGTTAGTTATAATGTCTTGCATACTTGAAAATTGCTAAGAGGGTAGATTTTAAATGTTTTTATCATAAAATATAAGTATGTGAGGTGATAGGAATGCTGATTAGCTTGATTTAATCTTTTCACCATATAGACAGTCATGTATCAAAATAGACTATCTACAATTTTATTTTGTCAATTACATCTTAATAAGGCTGAAGATTTTTTGAAAAAAATAAATGAAATAAAAGAAAATAAATTATAAAAGAAAGAAAATGGAATATGAATAGACAGAGGATACACTGAAGGTAGAAGAGCATCCAGTTTGGAGTCTATTTCAATAACTTAGGTAAAAAACAATATGACTTTAGATTAAGTCAGTGATAAAAGAAGTGCAGAGAAGGAGTTTGAACAAAAGTGAATTAAGAATATACCAGTATGTAAGGGATAGGAGGAGGAAGTTGAGCTTGTGAAAGAGACTAAAAAAGGGGCAGCTAGAAACTGAGATGGATAACAGGAGAGAATGATGTCATGACACCACAGCAAGGAAGATTTTATAAATGTGATGTGGTCAATATTGTTAAATGCTGCAAAGTGGTCAAAAAATAAGAACTCACTGAATTCAACAACCAAGAGGTCACTGGTGACCTTGGTAAAATCACTTTCATTGGAATTATTGATGTGGAAGCCACATGGCTATACTTGAGGAGTAATGAGGTAAGAAAATTGAGGCTTAAAGTGAAAAGCAGAAGCTTGATTATGAAGCAAAGGGAAAACCTAGGTTAGTAGACAGAGAGGGGCATGCAATGAAAAAAGATTGTTTTTAAGATGTCAGCAGCTTAAATAATGAGGACAAAGATACAGTGCTTGTGAGAGGTTGAAGTTATAGGTAAGACCTGGGCCAGCTGGAAGATTACAGTCCCGGGAAATAAAAGGTCTGAGATTCAGAACAGAGGGGATGGTATTGACTTTGGATAGAAGTTGACACACTGTCTTCTTCGCCATGGGAGACCATGAGGAAGTAACTGATGAAGATACAGACAATTTTGTAGGTGGGAAGCATAAAGGGCATCATTCTCAAATAGCAGAACCCACCCAGTGCCCATTTTTTTCTGTAAAGTGGGCAAAGTTATCCGAAGAGAAGAAAAAATGCGGAAGTTCTGTAATGAAGTTGGATAGAATTGAAGATGAAATTGATATGAATAGGGAGCTAAGGGAGGTCACAGAGCAGCCTCCAAGAAACATGATCATATCCTGAGAGATTCATTTAGTCCGGTGATCCTCATCCCTGGCTGCACATTAAAATCACATTAAATTCACCTGGAGAGCTTTTAAAATAAAAACTCATGTCTGGGTCCTATCCCAGATTAATTAATTGAAAGTATCTGATGCATCCCTCTGATAAATCGATCAGTTTAACTGCATGGAGGATTCAGGAAACAACTTGAAATCATACTCTGTTTTCTTATGGAGTCTCTCTCTTATTCCTAAAGAGTAATCTACTCACTTGGCAGGCTGGTAGGAACATTTAATTACACATATCATATTCCTGTTTTACAGAGTGGCAAAGTCGAAGTTTGATGCATTCAGGTCACAGAGCCAAAGCAACAGCTCACCACTTCCTCTTCTCACTGGACATATCCAGATACTGAAAGCAATATAAATTTGCATGTTAAGTTTCAAAGATGGACTCATTTTCATACTTATCATGTATTACCAGCTGGAAATAGTACTGATTTACTTTTGAGATAAGTGTTTCTTGGGAAGAAATGAAATGAGGTCAGAACTAAACAAGCTGCACTTCATTTGCACTCCCACTGTGCCTTTCAGCCACCTTTAGCTGATTTATTCCAAGGAAACAAGACATGACAAATGTAGGTTTGAAGCATGGAAATAATTTTGAGAAGAAAATTGAATAACTAAATGTGCCTTCATGAAACCTAAATTCTTTTTAAAGTTTGTCAAAAGTGTCAGCATTTCAACATATGCATTCCTTTTGCACCTCCCTTCCTTTTTGTCTGTCGCTGTCCATTGGTAATCCAAGTTATGCAACATTTGCTTTACTGGTTTATCATTTAGAGTATGTGATTTTTTTAAAAAAAATTTACTTGAAGTTTTACATTTCTTTTATATCGTTAATGTCAATATTTTTTACTTTTTTGTTTATTTATTTATTGTTGAGTGCTGTTTTACTAGAAAAATTTTTACTAGAATATTTTCTAAATTGTTTTACTAGAAAATTATTATTTTCTAGTAAAACAATTTAAAAAATATTCTAGTACTGGGGGAAGGAAAATGGAAACATCTTGGATGATTTCATGTGTTCCTGATTTAAAGAAAATGAGGTTCTCAACCTATTTAAAGTTAATACAAATTTATAATTATTTATTTGACCTCAGGTAACTTCTGTTTCAATGTTTGAAGGATAAATATTCATGCTTAGTAGGATCTACAGTTATATGTTTATTCTGAAAATAAATGCTTTGAATGTTCCAACACTGTTACTTTTAATAACTACTAGTGTACCATCACATATTTGTAGATATTTCCACGAAATTCTAAGGGGAAAAAGACAACAAACCTTTTGTTATAAAAAACATAAAAGAACTGAGAATTTTTTATTGCTTTCTAAGTCTTCTTCCCCAAAAATCAAATGTGGCTTTCTATAAGATTATAGAAATACCTTCTGAAAACCTTATCATTTATCATTGTTTATGTTTATTTTGTTCTTTTCTGCATAAAATTATCTTCTAAATAGTGCAAGGATGGCATATGGTATTTTCCCTATCTGTTTAGAGTATTTTGAAAAGAAAATTAAATCATCATAAAGACCATGTTGTGAGAAAAATTTTGTGAGGTCTTTATTAAAGGCTTCCAATTTTCTTCATTTTCATGACTATAAAAATATTTATTAATTACACACGGCAGCATTTATTCTGAACTAGGAATACCAATGACCACATTTGGCTTTTTTTTTTTTTTTCTTGCCTTTTTCATTATTTCATCTTCTAGGAAGTAATGACAATACTGGCTATTGTGAACCAATTTTTTTCCCAGCAAGGTAAAACTGCCTGTTAAAGTTGAAACCTAGGAGGAAAGTGCTTAGCTTATTTTAGAATTATAATAACTAAGGAAGAAATAGTGGGCATTGTCAGAGTGCATTTAAAATTTTGAAAAAAGCAATTTCAAACAAATTATAGGAAAGATATTGAATTACCACTATAAAGTTATAAAGATATTAATATCACAAGTTAGTCTTGCTTTCAGGTGCTAAAGACTGGAGTCATAAAGAACCTTTGCAGAGGAAGACATATAAAGAATCTGAAGTGGCAACATAGACTTAGCTGAGGAACTCTGATTCTAAAAAGACATGAACATATATAAATACTTGATGTACGTTTATAAGGACACTGTCAGTCTGTCAAAACACTAGAAAGGTTAAAATGTGAAATATGCTAAAAATTAATAATTTTTAAACTTTGATTTTTATAAAGCAAGGAAAATACGTTTTTTAATGTGCTTCTCTCTCTGTCTCTCTCTCTCCCACTTTCATTCAGGTATTACCTAAAGTTACCGTTGAATATTAATAACTAACAAACTTAGGTAGAAAAGGCATTCAGTGGTATTCAGGCAAAAAGATAATTTGCTATGTTACTTTAATCACAGACCTTGGCAGAATCTCTAATATTATCATCATCTTTCTGTATCATTATAAGTAGAAATGTAGTATGCAATTTGCTCCCCCAAAATCTGATCTAGCCAAAAATTTTGAAAGATGCTGATTTGGGCTGTGTTCGACAATGACTGAAATAACAGTAATTGTCAAACTATTCTTACCTCTGGGTTCTTTCATTTGCTTTTATCACTACTAGAGTACTCTTCCTAAAACATTACTTTCGATATGATATTCCATTCTGTGGAAATTCATTGGTTTATCATTCAAGTCAAAATTTATTAACCTGGTACTTTGGAACCTCCAAAACCTGACCCTAAAATTTTTTTCAACTTTATTTCTTCTTAGTTCCTATCATAAATGATGTTCTAAATGGGTAGTATGACCATGTCCAATATTTCTTTCCAAATGTCCCTTTAGGGAAAAGAAGCCCAGGCTTAGAGTCAGAGTACCTGAGTTCAATTCTCTTAATTGTGTGTTTGTTGATAATATCTGTACTTTCTTTTTATAATTTCTTCTCTGTAATAGGAACTTTACTGACAACTTTATTATCTTTAATTAATGCTACAATTTTATAGATGAGAAAACATGTCAACTAAATTGTCCAAGAGAACGCAGTTCTTAAGTACTAGAAATCAGATTCAAACTAAAATATGATTTCCATGTTCATGTTGTTTTCAGTATACTATACTAAATTTTTGTTTATTTGTTTTACCTTTTATTATAACCAAAGAGCCATAAGATTGCTGGATAAAATTTAAATTTATACATATATTTTTTCAGAGGCTATGATAGGGTGATTGATAAAATATTTTGAATCAATAAATTAGTATAAAATTTATGGGAGGAGTGGGAGGAGTGGGAGGAGTGAGATGAAAATATAATTTCATATGTATATAACATTTTTGATGATTAAAAATTAGGGCTTGTTCTTGTATTAAGAAAAATGAGAAAGCAAGAGACATTTAAATAGAATTATTTCACATATTTTTATCACTAACAAAATATTTTAAAAATTACCTTGATGCATATACTGTATTAAATATATACCTGATATAACTAAATAGAATTATAGGATTTTTTATTGGTGAATAGATAAATTGAACTTTACTATATTGCTATTATTAATATATTGTTGAATCTTAAAGTAAATCATGTTGAGGTTAACAGTTTCCTTGTAGAAGAAACATTAGGTAAATCTACATCATGATTGTTTTATTTTCAGAATATCATAGGGGTATGAATGATTTGGTTACATAAATTGCTTTTGTACCATGCCCTTCCCCCAGATAGTATGCATTGTACCCGTTAGGTGTGATTTTATCTATCCTTTCCTTCTCTCTCACACCTGCTTGATTTCTACTGAATGTTATTTCTGTATGTGCACATAAGTATTGATCAATTAGTTCCAATTTGATAGTGAGTACATGTGGTGTTTGTTTTTCTATTCTTGTGATACTTCATTTAGATGAATGGTCTCTAGCTCCATCCAGAATAATACAAGAAGTATTAGTTCACCTTTTTATGGCTGAGCAGTACTCCATGGTATACATATACCACATTTTATTAATTCACTCAGGTGCTGATGGACACTTGGGTTGTTTCCACATCTTTGTAATTTGTAAATTGTGCTGTTATAAAGCAGGTATCTTTTTTATAGAATATTATTTTCCCTTTGGGTAAAGGTGGGATTGCTGGATCAAATGATAGTTCTACTTTTAGTTCTTTGAGATATTGCCATATTACTTTCTATAGAGATTGCACTAGTTTGTAGTCCCACCAGCAGTGTATGAGTATTTCTATCTCTCTGCATCCATGCCAACATTTGTTGTTTGGGACTTTTTGATAAAAGCGATTCTCACTGGAGTTGAGTGATATCTCATCGTGGTTTTGATTTACATTTCCCTGATGGATATCCACATATAAAAGACTAAAACAGGATCTGCACCTCTCACCACTCACAAAAATCAACTCACGATGGATAATAGACTTAAACCTAAGGCATGAAACCGTAAAACTTCTAGAAGAAAATGTTAGAAAAAGTCTTACAGACATTGGCCTGGGCAAAGTATTTATGAAGAAGACCACAAAAGTAATCGTAGAAACCACAAAAATAAATAAATGGAACCTGATCAAATTAAAAAGTTTCTGCACAGCCAAGGGACCAATCATTACAGCAAATAGACAACTTATCCTGTACTAAAATAAGGAGTAAGAAACATTGAAAAGTGCAATATATACAAACTACAGACATGATGAATTTCAGTTAAACTTTGCAAAAGTTCACATAAAGTTTTGGCTGTTATGAAATTATTGCAAATAAGACTGACTCTCAGTTCTAATATATGTGGGAATTGTGGCCTTCTTAGATGGAAACTGTTCTCTTCTGTGCTACCTAAATCCTAACTCAGCAGTAGTTATGGATTTTGTCAGAATTTCCCTGAATTAACTTTTCCCTTTTCTAGTTTATCTCACCTGAATTGTCCCTTTGAAAAGTTCCATCTTTCTTTTTAAAACTAATAGTTTCTCCCTAGATTTCATAATATCATAATACATTTAGTAGACAGGTATTCACAGTTTCATCTTTATTTACTTGTAGTCAAATGTTATGATAATTATTGGCATATCTAATTATAATTCAGTGATGTACCCCAGGAAGCTTGAGGTTACAATCAATCCACATATTGACTAGCTTTGAAAGAAATAGGCATTTTTACCTATGGATGTTCAAACTCTATGGCCATACTCTGAAAGACTAAAGGGAAATCATTGCTCAGTGAAAGAAAAATTTAGATGTGAAAGAAGAGGAGCAGAGGAAAAGTTTTAAAAGTTGGTAGAATATTGAGCAATGTGGAAAGAGGCTGAAACCTTGGGAGAAGTTAGCCAGTGAGAAACCCCTGGGTGAGATAAAGAAAGAACTTATGGGAAGAGGAGGATCTAATATTTAATTTTGTATTTTTTTGTGTCGATGCCATGTAAATTCTCTACCTTGTCCCACTACCCCAAATATTAAGTAATTGTTATCCCTAGTAGTTGTCAGTGGCTAGGAAAAGATAGGTAATAATTATAAACTGTAATAATCTCCTTTTCCATATTGGAGGGTGTTTGTGTTATGAAGTTTAGGGTTCTCAGATGTTAAAGAAGCTTGATTTCATTAAAACATGGGAAGATATGTGGTCTGTTCTTTTGGTAAAACTTTTGATACAGTGCCTGATGTATACTATAGTGATATAAACAGTAGTCATTCTGTTTTAGCCTTGTGGACTCCGTATATACTTCATTGGATTGTTAGAGGTATGTATCTAGAACTGTGGAGGTCTGAGATTTTAACAAATTTACAAGTTAAAAAATTAGCTGTGTCTTAGTTCAGGAATGTCATTATAAATTAACACAGACTGAGTGGGTTAAACAATAAATGTTTATTTCTCACAGATCAGCAGGTTGGAAATCTGAGATCAGTGTACCAGCATTGTTGGGACCCCTCTTTCAAGTGACAGCTGACTTTTCTTTGTATCTTCAACATGGCAAAAAGAGGATACACTAGTTCTCTACCCTCAATAGAGCACTAATCACATTGATGTGGGCTCACCTTCATTACCTAATTATCTCTCAAAGATCCCACCACCAAATGCTGTCACATTGGAGATTTGATTTCAACATATGAATTTGGGGGGAACATAAACATTTAGTCCATACAGCTTGCCAACTTTCTCAACAGACCCCCAGGTCAGAGATGAAGGATAGTTTACTATTCACAACAAGAGTAGTAGCCAGAATATCAACATTGATACCACTTTCCTGACCCTGATTCCCACAGGGCCACATAAAGAGAACCAGGTAACAGCTGCTTATGCAGTGAGTTACATTATAGGAAAGAGACCCTTAGCATTAAAAAAGTCTAAATAGTGTATAATTGATGGTACCCATACCTATGCTTTTGCTCTGGAGGGAGACACTATATCTATCTTCTAAGACTATAAATAAATTTGTCTTTTGCTTTGGAAAGAATCATTATCTCTGTTTGCCAAGCCTGTTTGATACACAAATAATCTTGAACAAAAGTAGTCAATGCCTTTGCTTGCAAGATGTGCACATCCACAAGAGACATGTGGAAAATTGTCTCCTGACAATATCCACCCCTCATTTCTAAGATATCTTGGCTTTTGGTGCATTTTTCCAAGAGAATTCCCATTAGACACTCTGATTAATCTGAATATCAGAGGCTGGAACCAAATCAATCCAATATTCATCATACAACATTTAATTAAGATCATTATCAACAAGACTCCAAACAGCAGAATGAGGTCAGCCTTCAGGGACCCAGACCAAACTTTCAGAACAAACCACATCAACAATCAGTGTCTACTTTAGAGAGATAGGTGGCTTTCTCTTTTAGTTTCTGTATTGATCTTTGTACTTGTCCCAGTGCATTAATCCAGGTACTGTAGGATGCATTAAAAATTGCTTTGGTCCACAAGATAAAAGTCTAGGACAATTCTACCATCTATAAAAACCCTACCCAGAAAGTTGAGTCTGACCTGAAGGCCTTTCAGAACCAAAGTTTCATCATTGATCACTTGATCATTGATCACTTCAACTAAAGACAGGGACTAATTTTATACTACTTTATCTAATTCAGTGACCCTCCTTATCACAGGGTAACTGCTCTTAGGGTTCTCATAAATAATGAATCAGCTGTCCCTCCCAGTAGCTCTCTCAAGTAACCAAGGTAGTCTCATATTGGTAAAATCTTCACAGTCATCTAATGGCTATATGACCTATAGGTAGTGTTATCTTAAATTTTTTTCAGATTTATTTATTTTAAATTGACAGATAAAATTGTATGTATTTCTCATATATCACATGATGTTTTGAAGTATATATACATTGTGGAATGGTTAAATCTAGCTAATTAAAATATGTATTATATTGCCTCACATAATTATTGTTTTTGTGGTAAGAACATTTAACATCCACTTTCTTAGCATTTTTCAAAAATACAATATATTGTCATTAACTATCCTCACTATCCTCACCGTGCTGTACAATATATCCTAAATGTCTCTAATTAACACTCCTAAGATGGAGGTCACTGTATTTTGGGGAGGCAGCCTAGTTAATACCTATTGTCTATATAAGGAAAGTCCCCAAGGTACAAGTCAGACCTTTGGAAAGAAAGTGTTGTTTAAATGTTTATAGTTGCAGAACTCCACCCCCAGTGGAACCTCTATCAGCCATGGGAGTCAGGTTGTCGGTCCTTTCAAAATTGAAACCTTAAAATCTGTATCCCCATCATATGCCGAAATAAAAAAAAAAAATAATTAAAAAAAAATGCCTCCTAAATGGCTGGTAAACCTTAGGTTTCCCAGTTCAATTTGAATAATTGAATTTAGTCTTTGTTTTTGGATGGATTCTCTGTCCTATTTGGGCATTCAACCAGAAGGCTGGCATTTGTCTACCACATGGAATAACAGAATGATTGCTGTAGTAGCAGAGGTAGGAAAAATATCTAAAGGTGTGAACTTGAGAGGTGTGGAAGTTTGGATCATTCCCTGCTATTTCCCATAGACTTCTTGAGAAAGTTAAAGACAGTTGTGTTCAAATCCTTGCCAGAGACATCTGGCAGGAGATGATAGATATAACAGTAAGTTAAATTTATGTTTCTTTCAAAAATTTAGGAATGCCACACCAGGGTGTTTTTCTTCTTAAAAAACTCTCTAGGGGTGATTCCAATAAACAAAAATCATTAATGTTCCTCCTTCC
>VSMD01131488.1:485-14783 GCA_008750895.1 Mirza zaza | reverse complement strand
TGTGCCTGGGGGTGTGTGTGCCCGGGTGTGCTGTGTGCATGTGCCTAGGTGTGTGTGTGTGTGCCCAGGTGTGCCGTGTGCATGTGCCTGTGTGTGTGTGTGTGCCCAGGTGTGCCGTGTGCATGTGCCTGTGTGTGTGTGTGCCTGGGTGTGCCGTGTGCATATGCCAGGTGTGTGTGTGTATGTCCGGGTGTGCCGTGTGCATGTGCCTGTGTGCGTGTGTGTGCCCGGGTGTGCCGTGTGCATGTGCCTAGGTGTGTGTGTGTGCCCGGGTGTGCTGTGTGCATGTGCCTAGGTGTGTGTGTGTGCCCAGGTGTGCCGTGTGCATGTGCCCGTGTGTGCCGTGTGCACCGGGCTGGGCCTGCCGATGAGCCCAGCTCCTCCTCAGGCCTTGTCCTGGGCCTGTCTGTGGGGCTCTCTCCAGGCCCCTCCACCCAGCCCTGGGGGCCTTGGGAGGCACAGGTGACCCTGGTGTGTGCGACCCCCGGGCCCACCCCCAGGCAGTGCGTCCAGGCCCTGCAGCCCACACAGGCCCTCGGTGCTCACGCCTGACACACAAAGCCGCCGTGGGCCATGGGCTTCCTGTGCACTCGGACACACACAGATGCACACCCGGCTCACATGAATTCTCTGTGAGCCCCACACCCGGGCCCACATGGGCACGCACGCCCACACTCTGCACACGCGAGCACGTGCATGCTCACGCATGTGAACCCAAGGACATCCATGTGCAGACTTAGACTTGGGAACAAGGGGACCCCCACATGCCAGTCCCCGTCCCTGCTCCAGCGACCCCTCGGGGTGCCCCCACCTCACTGCAAACATTCACTGCTCACCATCCCCGGACGGGGCAGTGCCGGCCCTGGCCAGAGGCTGGGAACATTCTGGGAGCACCGGCCCCATGCAGGGGGGCACCGGCCGGGGCTGGGGGACGGCGCGGGCTGCAGCCTAGGAGCCCCCCAGTGCACCCCTGGAGCAGCCTGCGCATGAGGGGGCCGGGGCCCCTTCCCTACCCCGCCTGCCGCCCCAGGATGTGAGTCATGCGGCCTCTGGCCTCACCCCCACCTCGCAGCTGGGCCCCGTTCTGGGAACTGAGAGGGGCGGCTCTCCCGGCCGGGGTGGGGGCCTCTGGCCTGGGAAAGGCGCCCCCGGCCCGCAGCCCAGGCCCTTGGCGCGCTCGGCGGAGCTGTCAGGACTGGCGATGGCGACCCCGCCCGTGGCCGGCTCAGCGCGCAGCTGCAAGGGATTTGGTGTTCCTTCACAAATGCAATTAGGCCGTTTCCTGTGTCTGTTCTGGCTCCGCCAGGCCCGCGGCTCAGCCCAAGGGGCCCGGCGCGGGCTCTGCCCCCGCCCCTCGCAGCCCCAGGCCACGCCGCGGGCCGGTCTCCACCAGCTGTGCGGCGCTCGGACCCCAGCGGCCTCGCCGTTCCGAGCGGGCTCCGCGTCCAGGCGGCCCGGCCACGGCTCAGCCCCCGACCCAGCACGCCGGCCCCTCCTTGCTCCACGGCCCCCGGTCCCCACCGAGCGTCCAGCGACGCCCTGCCAGGCCTCCCAGCTGCCCACACCCCTTGTGCCTCATGGAAGCTTCCAGAAGGGTTGTCAGGCCTCCGTCCCCGTCCCGACTCTGCCCCCTGCAGGCAGCTCCTGTGGCCGCCCACCCCCCCAACCCCGTACCCCGGCTGTCCCCTGCGCAGAGGCCGGCAGCAGAGGGCCTGTACCCTGGGTCCCCAGAAGGGGCCCGGAGGCTCAGCAGAGGGCCGGGCCCAAAGGGGGATGTCGAGGGGGACCCTTCCTCTGGGCCACGGGGGCCCCTCCCGACCGTGGCCCCTGGATACCACAAGCCTGGAGCTGGCCAGACCTGGGGGGCTGGGCGGGTCGCCCCACCAGGAGCAAGGGCCACAGGGCTCCTGCCACTACCCAGTCTCTGTTCCAGCACCCCCTGGAGTCCGGCACATGCCCCCCGGCCGCAGTACCAAGGAGCAGAGCGTGGAGGGAAAGGGGCCACAGAGCAGCCTTGCTGGCTTGTCTTCTGAGGCTGGGGGGAACGGCGGCACCCCCCCCACACGATATTCATACAGCAGCCCCCGGGGCGGGGGGCGGGGGTCTGTACGGGGAGCCCCCAGGGAGGGCAGCGGGGCTGGGCAACACCGCACCCCCTGGCACACAGACCGCCATCAACAGCCCCCCGGGCTGTGCAACACGGGGGTCCTGCCCCCCTCCCCGTGGAGTGGCCCAGGGAGGGGTCCAAGGGTGTGATGCTGCAGCTGTCACTCAAGCCTGGAGAGGCAGCGGGGGCGTGGCTGTGCGGGGAGCTGGGAGCACAAGGACAGCCCCAGACGGCGTGGGTGGGGGCCGGGACAGGTGGGAGGGGCACACGCTGCTGGGGGGGTGTTGGGTGTGGCTCGGGGACCTGCCCCCCACCCCGGCTGGGCCCCCCACGCTGCCCCTTTCTGGGACTGTCTCACCCTGCTGGGCAGGGGGTGGGAGGTGACCCCTTTCCTGTAGTCACGGGCCAGTGGGCGAGGTAGACATCCTCCAGGCAAGACCCCGGCCCACCTGCCCGGGAAAGCCAGCCGTGAGCTACCTGGGGGAGTGACCTTGGCCTTGGGTCTGGAAGATGAGCCAGGGCTCCTCGGCCGGGCAGGGCTGAGGCTCGAGAGCCAGGGCCTTGGAGGGACAGGTGCGGTGTGGCTCGAGCCCAGCAGGGACGGGGGCCCCGAGGCCCCACCGGGAGTGGCCACACTCGGCGCTGCCTCCTGTCGGGGCCCTGGTGCATTGGGGAGGCCGGGGCAGGCGGAGCCGACAGGCAGCAGGGGCAGCGCTGCCTGGGCCGAGCTGGGCGTGGGACAGGGAGGAGGTGCAGACGCAGGGGGTCCGTCCTACCTGAGGTGGACAGCCCTGGTGGGGCTCGGTTTGGGGGACGCAGAGTCAAGCGTGAGCGTGCCATTCGGGGTGCACGGGGACCCCCCAGGTGCCGGCCAGCAGGGGGTCTGCTATTGAAGGGGGCCCCAGACCACGCGGGGACAGCGGGGTGGGTCCCGAGGGCAGCAGCCTGAGAGTGTCAGAGGTGCCCAGCAGCAGGGCATGGCCACGGCCACGGCCACGGGGGCTCAGCCCGAGAGTGCAGGAAGGGCCCCAGCCCCAGCCCCGTCTCCACGCGAGGCCCCTCCTGGTTGCCCTGGGCCAGGGCGGCCCCCTCGGGACCTCTCCAGGCCTGAGCCCGGCGCGTCCAGGTAGGAGGCCCGGCCGGGGCCCCCAGCACGGCCAGGCAGCCACAGGGCTCATCGCCCGTCCACGGGGACCGAGTGGGCTGCTCTCCCCGAGCTCAGCCTGCCCCGCACGCAGACGGCGCCACACTGTGCACGGGGCCGGCCATCCTTGCACTCTTACTGCCCTCATTCCAGAAGGGGTGGGCGCCAGAGGGCCCGAGGGTCTTCGAAAGATCGCCGGTGCGCAGAGCGGCCACGCTGGGGCCACGCTGGCGCCACGGAGGCTCTGAGCAGGGAGGGGAGGCTCAGAGGGGCCCAGAGCCCCTGGCTGCCCTGCAGCGGGCGGAGGAGGGGATGAGCCACGACCCGGACGTGGCCGCGCTCTCACGGGCAGGGAGGGACCGAGGCAGGGGCAGGCGGCAGGGCGGCCCAGGGGGCCCGGCAGGAGGAGGGGGCCGGGGTGGTGGCAGGGTGTGGCCTTAGCCCCCTGACTACTCCCCTTCCAGGTGGCAAGGCCTCAGGCCCAGCCTTGGCCTCCCCGGCCTCGACTCCTTAGCTGGGAAAAGGAGGCCTGGCCCCACGTGGCCGGGTGCACGCAGAGGCCCCTCCGAGTGGGCACCTGCTCCCCGAGGCGGGCGCTGCCGGGACATTCCCCCCCCCCCCAGGCCTTCCCTGTGCTGAGACGGAGGCTGCCCAGGCCCTGACGCCCACGCCTGTCTAGGCCTCTGCTGGGGCAGAGCACATCTGGGAGGCCTCCCTGGAGGAGGAGTGCTGGGTTTGGATATCTGCCTGCAGGGCTGGCTTCCCTCGAGACCACAGGGGGCTGAGGCTGCAGACTCAGGGTGCAGACTGGGGCTCCCCGTGGCGTGGGGGGCAGGGAGGCTGGCAGGGCCACAGGGCCAGAGCATCCTGGCCCGTGCTGGGCGCCACACGGGAGGACACAGCCTCAGCCCGGGGAGCCCAAAGCCGTGGAGCCCAGCCATGTGCAATGTGCTCTGTGCGCCGAGGACCCCATGGCCCAGCTGGGGGTGGCCAGGACATCCCAGGACGGCCCCAGGGAGGAGGCCATGGGGGAACCCTGTCGAAATCAGGACTCCGGCCCCTCACACAGGGAGGAGGTGCTGGGCCACCGGGCAGGCAGCTGCACCTCTCTGGGCTGTCTGGGTGGGAGAGGGTCAGACAGCCGCCACGAGGGCTGTCCACGTGCACAGAGCTCCCATGGGACCGGCCTGCTGTGCCCCAGGCACCACCCCATCTCCCAGCCATAGCCTGTGTGCCCGAACAGTCCCCGCGGGCCCCTGCTCCCCCATGCTGCCTCCTCCTGGGGGCCCCCCGTGCTTCTCCCCAGAACCCACAGCCATGGAACCCACAGCCACGCCTCCGTCCTTCCCGGGGCTCCATGGCCAAGGGCCCCATGGACGCAGGGGGCCGCCTCCGCCAGGCCCACTGCCCTGCCACGCTGGCCCCGGACATGTGCTCTGGTCACCAGGGACCCGCGGGGCCCAGCCCCCACCTGCCCCTTGGCCTTTGTCCATCCACCCGTCCCAGCTCGGGCCCCAGTGGCCCTGCCGGGGCTGCCCCTCTCTCCTTGGAGGGCGGAGGCCGGGAGGAGAGTCTGGGCCTGCCGTCTCGCCCCTGGAAAGGGGAGTCGGGAACCCAGAGTCCCTGTCACCACGGCAGCCTCCTTCCTCTGCCCCTCGGTGACACCTGATCTCTACCACCCGCCCCACGACCGCCGTGCCAGCCAGGTGTGGTCCGGCTGCCCTGCCTGGCCTGCTGCCAGGGCCATGCACAGTTCCACGGGCACGGCCTGGGTCCAGTCCCCCTCCTCCCTCCTCCCCTCCCTCCCTCCTCCCTCCCTCCCTCCCTCCCTCCTCCCTCCCTCCCTCCTGCCCAGCACTGTATTTTTCCAGGCGCCACCAGGACCCAGAACAGCCCAGTGAGGTCCCCCCCTGCCCCTGCAAATCCCAGAGGTTGCTGAGAAACCAGTGCCACCCACGGCAGGGACCCAGGACCCCCGAGTCCCAGGCCACTGTTCCGCACTTTCCCTGGGGAGGGGCCGGCAGGTGGCCCCTCCAGGGAGGGGGCAGGCTGTGCAGGCGTCTGGGACGTCTCGGGGGGACACCGCGAGGGAGGTGGGGCTCCTCCTGTGCCGGTGGCACCTGCTCACAGCGCAGCCACGCTGGCCTGTCCCCACCTCTGGGCGAGGTGTGTGTGGCCGGCCTGCCCCCCGACTGCCTGCCTTCCGCCCACCCACCAAACCTGTCCAAACCGGCTCCCGCCCCACCTGGGACTGCCCGCCCGCCCGCCAGCCCGGGCCCTCCCCGGGGTCTGCGCCCCTTGGGGGGAGCCCAGTCCCTAGAAGCCGATGCCCTGGAGCCCCGGGACACACCCCACGCTGCACCGGGCCCTCAAGCTGCGGCCCGACCTCACCCAGACGGGGGACGGGGTGGCCAGACCGTGAGCGCCGGGCAGGCTGGCGCAGCCAGGCCCGCTCGCCACGCCACCCGGTCCCACAGGTGCCCAGGCCGCCGGGCAGACACCCCCCACCCTGCCATGCGGCAGCAGATGACGTGGACCTCGGCGTGGCTGTGACCCTGGAAACCCCACGACCCGTGCTCTGCAAGGCCCCGAGCCTCGGCCTCCCTGAGTCCCCCTACCCCCGGCTTCCCGTGGGTCCTCAGACCCCGGACCGGGGACCCTCCACCTCTGCCCTCAGAGTGGGGCCCAGCACCGAGCCTGAAGCCCCGCTGGCCAGCCCGTCACCTCCCTTGGGCTGAGCGCCCTACCTCTTGTGATGTGCTCGTGGTCAGCCTCGTGCCGGCAGCACCCTCGCCCTGGCCTGGTGGCTCTTCTACTTCTCTGCCCCCATCTGCTCAGGCCAGCCTGCGTGCTGGGGCCCAGGCCAAGCACAGGGCGGCCCAGGAGAACTTTCCGGAACCCACGCCCGAGCTCCAAGGTCAGCGGCTTTAGAGCCCAGCCTGTGCCTCTGTGCACACACACTGCTCGGCGCCCGATCTCCGGGGTGGCACCAGGGCTCCGATCGCCCACGGGCCCCGCCGGCGGTGGCCCTGGCTACTTCTGTGGCTCCCGGTGCTGGGCGGCCTTCCAGGAGAGCGGCAGCCCCCATGCCACGGGGACTGCCCTGGCAGTGCCATAGCTGTGCTCAGGAGGCACAGTCGTGGCACGTTCCGGCACACACGCCCGGTCGCTGGCACCAGCTCGAGGCCCGGCCACCCTGCTCCTCCTTCCTTCCTGGCCGGCCGAGCCCAGCGTCCTTCGCAGCCCTGGAGGCCCAGCTCTCGCTCTGCCCACGGACGCTGCCCGGAGGGCAGACAGCTGTTCCGGCCTGGCCGCCCCTGGGCAGGCGCTGCGGCCGGGCCCGAGAGATACGGCCACACCCGCCTGGCACGCACCTGCCTGTCCCGCTCTGGCCCCCCAGGGAGCCCGGGGCCCCCCACACATGTGATGTCCCTGCCTCCAGCTCTCAGCAGCCCGAAGCCTCCACGTCTGCCCTGGGCAGTGGCAGGTGGCCTGCCTGGCCCCTGCCCCTCCTCGGAAGCCCTCAGGGACTCCCAGTCCCCGCGGAGAGGATGCTCGTGGGGCATGGGGAGGCGTGGGGGGCTCGCCCCAGGCGGCCCTGCCCTCGTCCCCACCATGAGGCCTTGTCCCTGACACCCCCCAAGGCACTGGGCGAGTGTCTGAGCCCCCGTGTCTCAGGGTGCCTGTCTGCACCGGTGGGGACGCAGGGCCAGCCTGGTAGGCCTCGGGAGACTCCTGGCATGCTGGATGTCACCACAGTGAGGCCAAGGGGACCTGCCCGCCTCCTCTGTGGGGCGGCCCCGGCCAGGCAAGACTCAGGGGCTGAGCAGGGACAGCCACACTGATGGGTGCAACAAATACCTGCACGGCTGGCCCTCAGGCTGCACACAGTCCCCGGGCGCCATCCGCCTGTCACCCCCACACAGGCGGCTTGGGCCAGCGCCCACCAGCGGCACAGCCGGGTCCTCCCCAGCCCCATGCGCTGGCTTGGGGACCTGGGCAGCACAGAGGCCGGAAAGCATTTGTCCCCTGAGAAAGTGGAGGGCGGGGTCCCCACCAGGCCCCAGCTCAGGTACAGAATCCCACCCTCCTCCGGGAGCGGCCCTGCCTCCTCCTCCGAGTTGTCCCGCTCACCTGTCCTTCCCTCCTCCTACCTCCCCTCCGTCTCCCTTCTCTGGACAGCACCGGGCAGCCGGGGGCCTGCCACATGGGTCCCATGGACGGGTCGTGGCGTGGGGCAGCACCGAGCCCTGAGCCTCTCCGTGCCCGCCTCCTCTCTGCTCCCTTCCCCCGCCACCGTTCTTCCTCCATGAGCCATGGGCACAGGCACCCTGGATGCCATGGCATCAGCGTCCCCCACCAGGTCCCGGCCCTGGGCTCACGAGGCACCTCCTGCCTCAGGATCACCCCTGCCCGCCATGGCAAGAGCCACCTCCACGGCCACGCTCGCCCTTGGGGACCTGCACACCTGGCCCCACCTGGCATGGGGCTGGGGTCTGAGCCCGGTTGTGGCCGGGGCACCCACCTTCCCCGTGACGGCCCCCACCCCGCCCAGGGCTCCTCGCAGCTAACCGGCCCCCGCAGTGGCTCTCTAGAGACCTCTGTGGTCAGCCCTGCCACCCACCTCTGCTGAGCTGCTCTGGGCCTGGCGCAGTGTGCCCGGGGCCAGTTCGTCCTCTGGCCACCCGAGGGGCGCACGAGCGTCCGGGTACCCCCGAGGCTCAGGCAGGGGCACCGGGCAGGCAGGTCCCCAGGTGCCCGGGGCACCCTGGCTGTGGCTCACTGGCCGCTCTGCCCAGCTCTGATGTGCCGGCTGGGACTGGAGCCTGAGCCTCCGTCCTCTGGGCTCTAGCCCTGACACCCTGCCCAGGGGGCTGGGCCACTCGGTCCCTGTACCCCAGCTGCTGGCTCAACTGGGCTTCCGGGGCAGGACGGGCTCTGGCCGACAGACCACCCGGCCTGTGGCGGTGCCGCCCACCGGACTCACGGCCCTGCCAGGGTGGGGGCCGCCCCGCCCTCCGCATCCGGGCCTTGGATGGCCCAAGGCAGCCACGCCCCTTTGGACACTGTGGTTTCGAGGCCTGGCTACCCTGGCCTCCCTCGGGGCCAGCCCAGCGGGCCGCCCCCATGGGGCCAGACAGCTCCGGGTGGTGCCTGCCTGAGGGCATCACACGCCAGGAGAGCCGGGCTCGGGGTGGCCACACGGGCCGTGGGCAGCTGTGTGGCTGAGAGCCACGGGCCAGGGGCTCTACCCCCCACGGAGTCACAGCTCCGGCCAGCCGGGGGACCGGGGGGCCTGAGTGCCCGGTGAGGACATCCGCCAGGGTGACCCTCTGCCCAGCCTCTTTACTCCACGCCGGGCAGCAAGGCCCTCGTGGCCCTGTCGGAGCCAGTACCCCCGGGGCTCCGGCACCAGGCAGGCAGCCATGAGTCTGGGTGACCTCTGGCAGGTCCTCCTGAGGTCCCTGACCGTCCCTGCCACCAGCCTGGCCTGAGGTGGGCCTGGTGAGACACGCACGTCACCCGGGGGGCAGGCAGGAGGGTGCGGGCGGCTCCCAGACACCAGAAGGGCCAGGGCCTGGCGCAGAGGCGTTGGCGGGTGTCCTCCCCAGGCCCGACCTTGCCAGCCTGTAGCCGGGTGCTGGCACAGGCCGGGACAGCCAGGCCTGGAGGGAAGGGGTCCGGGTGGCCGCTTGCCGAGCCCCGGGACTGACACCCGGGTTTAGCCGAGAGGACGTTTCCACCAGCCTCTGGCATCGTTTTTAAGGAGCTCAAACTGGGTTCCAGCTGCACCCCGGCTGCCGTGGTGCCCAGCGGGGCCCTAAGGAGCTGGTCACAGAGAAGACGGGGCGGCCCCTTCCCGGCCCCGTGCCCAGGCATGGCGGGAGAGTCCAGCGGGTCCCCAGAGAAGGACCGGTGCGAAGGGGGTAGAAGAGGGAGCTGGGCTCCCCCACACCCTGCTGGGAGCTCTTGGGCAAGTCAGCAAACCTCTGAGCCTGGCTTCCTCGTCTATCAAACAGGGAAAACAGGTAGAGGAGCTATCTGCCGGTGAGGGCTGGGGTTGGGAGCAGTTAAAACTGTTGGGTTCTGCAGAGATGCCAGCTGCGGTCACAGCAACAGGGTGACACTGTCCCACATGGTAGCGTGTGTGTGCATGTGCACGCGTGTGCATGCGTGTGCATGGGGGAGCCTGGGTGCACGGGGGACTCTGGCCCGTTGCTGGGGTCGGGGCCTCGTGGTGCGCAGCCTCACCCGGACCTGCGCAAGCACATCTGTCACTCTTCGCTGGGCCCCACCCGCCCCACAGGGGCAGCTCCCGTGGGGTCAAAGGGACCGTCCCTTAGCTGCCGCCACACTGGCCAGCCACCCCTGGCCCTGGCCTCGGGCCCCTCCCACCTGCCTTCTGCCCAGGTCCCGGGGGCCCGCACCAGCCCAGCTGTGCCTCCGTGCCCCGCCCGTGCCCTCTGGGTGCCCCCTGCACCCCCAGCCTGCCACCGGGCCATGACCGAGTGCTGTGGCCAGGCGCCCTGTGACAAGGGCTGTGCACGGGCATAGCCAGGCCCAGGTCCTCTGTCACTCCCCGGGGTGCTGCACTCCCTCCTCCTGGGCCTCAGTTTCCCCATTTAAGTGGTGCTGCAGAGCCTGGGCTGTGGACCCCAGGCTCTCCTTTCCCAGGCCACAGAGCCCCCCGGGGGGCACAGGCCCCTGGGGGGGGTCACATCCCAGCCCGGCCAGGAAGGCGTGGCCTGAGAACATGGCCCCAGCAGGGGAGGCCCCACCGGCAGCACCTGAGCAGGTGTGGAGCCCAGGTGGAGGCGCCTCCGGGGGGCTGGGGGCGGGGTGAGGACCAGGAGGGGCCACCCCTGTGCGTGTGCAGGGACCCGCGTGAGGAGCAGGATGACCCTGCCGAGCCCACCCTACGCGCCCGTCTCCTCCCCTCCCAGCGCCTCGGCACTGAGCGCCGGGGGTGCCTCTCAGGAGTCAAGGCCTGGTCGGGATGACCCTACCATGGGAGGGTGTCAGGGAGGGCAAGCCTCCCCCCTCGGGAGAAGCCGGGCAGACTTCATGAAGGAGGCGGCATCTCAGCTGGACCCCAAAAGCCTGGAAGAATCCAGGAGGAGGAAGGCCACTCCAGGTGGCTCAGAGGGAGGCGGTGAGCGGCTGGTGGCGCAGGCTGGTGGCTCTGGCCCGCGTTGGCTGAGCCGTGAGCAGCCTCAGCCTTGTGCACCTGCTCTCTTGCCATGACCCACAGGCACCACACTGCTACCTTGCAGAGGAGGAAACTGAGGCTGGGAGAGGCCCAGCACCCTCCCTCGCCCCACGAGCCTCCCACACGGGGCGGGCGCGCCAGGGCCGGGCCGGCGCAAGGCCCATCTCATCACCTGGAGGGCACAGAGGGGCTGGACGGCCCCAAGGGCCAGCAGGGCCCCGGCTGAAGATGCGCTCCTCATCCCTGCCTGGCCCGTTGCCCGGGGAGACGGCGGTGCAGGTGGGAGGGGAGGAGGAGGAGGAGGAGGAGGATGCTCTGGCGGCTGCCAGGGCCAAGGGGCGGAGACGCGGCTTCATGCTGGCCTCCGTGGGCTCCACGTCCGGGCACACCCTCGCCCTGCCCGCCGCCCGGCAGCAGAGCCCATGGCCCGGGGGAGGCGCAGGGAGCCCTCTGACTCTGGTGACCCCAGATCGAGCGCAGAAGGTGACATCGCAGGCGGCCGGCACAGGCTCCCTGTCCCACCCTTGGTGTCTCCGCCTGGGCCGGGAGGGACCTACCTGGAGAGGGTCTCTGGGCCTGTGTGCCGGGGTTCCTCCTCGGGAGCACAGAGCTGCGCAGGCCGCAACCTAACGCGACCCCAGTCCTGGGGATGCGGCGGCAGCTTCTGCAAAGGCTCCCACGACGGATGCTGCCCTGCCCGCCGCCGTGGCCGCTCCTGTCCCCAGGCCCTGGGCGGTGCGGCCTCAGGCTGGCCCTGGCACCCCCTGGCCTGTCCCCTCTCTGCCTGGTCGTCTGCCTGTCCCTGTGACCCCCAGGGCCCGGGCGGGGGTCTCGGCCGGCTCTCCGCAGGCGGCCCTGTCCCGTGTCCCGCCTGCGGGTCTGGCGGGCTCCTGGGCCCCTCGCGCTGCCCTCTCCTCCCCGGACGGCGGCAGCTGCTTCCCTTTGTCCCCCCAGCCCCTTCCCCGCCCCCCGGCCCCCCCACCTCCTCCTCCTCCTCCTTCTGAGACTAGTAAAAATGTCAGGCAGAAACCCTCCCAGCCCAGCGGCCCCGGGGCTCAGCCGCCCCTCTGCCGCCTGCTGATGGGCAGAGGTGCTGCCTCCCCCTCCCTCCCCTGCCCTGCCCTCCTCTTCCCCTTCCTCCCCTGCCTGCCCCCTCGGCCGCCTGGGCAGCTGTGCCCCTGGGCTGCCCACTGCTGCCGCCCAGCCCCGGGCCTCGTGCCCTCGCCCCTGGCGCCGGCCGCTCCCTGCCCCCAGCCCCCTGTGCCCCCCCCNGGCCGCCTGGGCAGCTGTGCCCCTGGGCTGCCCACTGCTGCCGCCCAGCCCCGGGCCTCGTGCCCTCGCCCCTGGCGCCGGCCGCTCCCTGCCCCCAGCCCCCTGTGCCCCCCCCATCCTCCTCCTGGTCCAGCTTTTCCTCCCCCGAGCCCCACCCCAGGCCCGGGCCCTCTGCACGCTCCTCTGCGCTGTCCCCTCTTCCAAGTCAGCCCCTCTCCTCTGTGTTCCCTCTGGTGTCTGTGACCCTATCTCTGCCTCCCTCCCTCCTTCCCTCCCCCACTGCCTTCCTCCCCCTCCCTCCTCCCCTCCCTCCTCTCCCCTTCTTCCTGGTTCTCCATTTCCCCTGTTTATTCCCAGCCCTGTGCTCTGGTTATCACCTGGGGGGAGGCCGGGGCACCCCCGGAACCCTCTCTGGTCCCCAGCAGGGGAGGCCGCCACCTTCCCCGCACCCCGCCCGCCGCGGCGACACGGCGAGGTGGGGCCTCCACCGACCCGGCATCTCCTCGGGAAGACGTGGTCCCGAGGGTGGCCGGCGGGCACAAGGTGGGCCCGGTGCCCTCGCCAGCTGGGCCCTGCCCGTCCCCTGGCGCAGGCCCAGGCAGCCGCAGCCCAGCCGCCGTTTCTCCGGTTGGGCTCAGGCGCCGCCGTGACTCACGGGAGCAGGAGGCTAGTGGCCGGGCAGGGGAGGGCCGCACCCGCCTCGGCGGGAGTCGCCACGGGCCAGCTCCGTGGCGCAGGCTCACACCCGCCAGCTCGCCAACGTCGCGGCCGCCCCGAGGGGCAGGCGCCTCTGCACCCGTGTCCCGGGTGGGGAAACCAAGGCCCAGCCAGCATCACTGGCGCCCAAGGTCCCAGAGGCAGGGCCTGCCTGGCACAGCCGGAACCTGAGCCACAGAGCCGGATCGCCAACAGCCGGCCACCCCGGACCTCGCCGGGCCGTCCTCCCCGTGTGTGCAGCCCGCCTGCCCTGCCCCCGTCCCCGGCCCATGCGGACTCAGGTTGGCGGGCAGCCGGGCGTGGCACCCGGGGTGCTGAGTGGTCGGACTCGAACCCCGCCTGGGTCCACAGCTCAGGGCAGCAGGGACTCACTCAGGCGGTGGGCTGACGGGGGGACTGGGGGGTCAGGAAGGCTGGAGCCCCCACCCCAGGCACACACCAGGCTGGGCCCTGGGCCGGTCCTGCAGGGGGGCCCACACCATCTCCCCTCCCCAGCACAAGCCAGGGTGTCCCGTGTACAACAGAGGCCGCTGTGCCCACTGCCTGTCCCCAGCATGCACAGCAATGGAGACCCCAGGGTTCTGGCAGAATGAGGAGGAGGGAGGAGGGTGGGCCTCAGGTTGGGCAAACGCTCAGCAGGTCGCCCTGGGGCTGAGGGCACCCAGGAGAGCAGGCTCCCGCTTCACAGGCATCTCAGCCTGCCCGCTGCTCCTTGCCTCCCGTCCTCGCCTCTGGAGTCCCGGCCACAGAGAGCCAGGCGTGAAATGTGGCCAAGGCATATTTTGGTTCAAAAGAAGGAAGAATGTTCCCACAAGAGAAAGGGCTGCCTTGGAATGACGGAATTCCCCATCACCAGAGAACGGTCATCTGTCAGACATGTGGGTGGGTGGGAGGTGGCGGGAACAGATCCTTCAATGCGGTGGCCAAGAATCCTAGTTTTACAACTAGGGCATGTCCTAATATGGATGAAACTACAGAGTATTTGATGTCAGCTCTACGATTATTTGTCCACACATCTTCCATCCACCCAGACACCCACCCATTCATCCATCCATCCACTCACCTATCCATCCATCCATCCCTCCATCTACCCACCCATCCATCTATCCATCCATCCATCCATCCATTCATCTATCCATCCATCTATCCATCCACCCACCCACCCATCCATCCATCCATCCACCCACCTATCCATCCATCCCTCCCTCCATCTACGGACCCATCCATCTATCCATTTATCCATCCATCCATCCATCCATCTATCCATCTACCCACCCACCCATCCATCCATCCACCCACCTATCCATCCATCCATCCATCCCTCCATCCATCCATCCATCCACCCACCCACCCATCCATCCATCTACCCACCTATCCATCCATCCATCCCTCCATCTACCCACCCATACATCTATCCATCTATCCATCCATCCATCCATCCATCCATCTACCCACCCAATCCTCCATCCTTCCCTCCATCCATCCATCCACCTATCCATCCGCCCACCTATCCATCCATCCATCCATCCACCCACCCATCCATCCATCCACCCACCCACCCATCCACCCATCCATTGATCCATCCATCCACCTATCTACCCATCCACCCATCTATGCATCTATTCACCCATCCACCCATCCATCAATCCATCCATCCATCCACCCACCCATCCATCCATCCATCCACCCAACCACCCATCCATCCATCCACCAACCTATCCATCCATCCATCCCTCCATCTACCCACCCATACATCTATCCATCCATCCATCCATCCATCTACCCACCCAATCCTCCATCCTTCCCTCCATCCATCCATCCACCTATCCACCTATCCATCCGCCCACC
>VSMD01131487.1:0-20417 GCA_008750895.1 Mirza zaza | reverse complement strand
GAGGGCACTGGAGGAGGGGCTTCCCAGAGCTCTGACCGCTGAGGAGGTTCCTGGACTCCCATCTAGCACCCAGTGCCAGCAGAAGCTGATACGCACACACACACACCCCACATTCAGGTGATACACTCATATACTCTCACATCCTTGTGCCCAAACACACACACCTTCACACACATACATGCCCACGCATGCACATATATAAGCACATGCATGTGCTCCCCACCCATGCATGCACACTCACATACACAGTGCACACCTATACACACATGTGCACACACACACACCTGCCCTGATCCACACACCCACACATACACACACACAGGCACACGCAAACACGCAGGCACACCTGTGCACATACGTGCACACACACATACACACATACACACATACACACACACACAAACAGGCACACGCACACACCCCTCTTTAGGAAACTGAACAGCAGCCAAGAACTGGCTCATGTGATGCAGCACGGAAAGGCAGGTGAGGGACTGGCAGGTGCAGTCTCGTCCCCAGCCGCCTATTGAGAACCGAGCAGACAGCACGGTGGTTTTCCTGCAAATTCCAGCTGCTCCCCCCGCGCACAGGGTGCATAAACCCAAGAAGCCAAATGATGATTTTCCCCTTCAGAAGAATAACAGTGCCCGGCCCCCAGGCCCCAGACCAGACAGGTCTCCGGGGTGCCCGGCACCCCCGCAGGTCGGCAGTACGGTCAGGACAAAGTGCCAACTCAGAACCAGGCAGCTCCATCAATTTCTCCTGAAAAGCCCAGAAGAAAATCGGTCACAGTAAATCCCTTCCCTCTTTGCTAATAAAACTTATCAGTGCAGGGCAGGAGGCGGGAGTAGAGGGACCACAGACACTCGCCTCACTAAATTACGTGGAGAAGTGGCCCTGATCAGCCACCCAGGGGCAGGAAAGGAAGAAAGCAATGCAACGTTTATCAAGGCCGGTTCTCCCCGCTAGATTCTCCCACTCAGTCCTCTAAGCAGCTCTGTGATATTGCGCCTGCTCCCGGTCATAGGTGAGGAAACTGAGGCACAACTATGCACTGGAAAGAATATGGGTTTTGGAGAAAAAGCAATGCAGGTCTGAGCCCCTGCCTTGTGCCCTTGCTTGCTGCAGGGCTCGGGCTGATGGCTTCATCTCGTCTTCTCTTAGGCGTCGGTCTTTCTTCTCCAAGCTCCAGGAAGGGCTCCCCAAGCTCTTGGCCAGGAGGACCTTGGCTCCTTGGTCTCCTTGGATTGGTCACATTTGCTCTTGGCTTCCTGAGCCTAAGGGGGGCTGGTGTCAGCCCTCACCGGGGACCTCCTTTGTGAGCCCTCATCTGTGAAACCCGGCGGAGTTTTCCCAGCAACCCGGAAAGAATACGACCTCTGAGATGATGGAACGTGGGAATCCCAAATAGGTAAATCAGCCTGGAATGGCGTGGCCCTGCAGAGGCAGTGGCCTTAAACTCGAAAGGAAATGCGGGCTAAGTAGCAGGGGAAATTCCCTCAGGAAGCCCTATTAGACTGTGAAATAGTATTCCGCAGGAAATGGCAAGGGGTGCCCGGAGGTATTTAAAGCCTTGCTGGACTAAGTAATAGAAGCCGCGTGGTGTATGGAGTGGCCGGGAACTGGCCTCGGGGGAGCAGCCGCTGTGCCCTAATCGGTCGTCTCCACATAGACGTAATTTCCAAGCCCCGTCTGGATGGTCGGCGGAGCCCGCTGCTCCTGCCAGGCAGAGAAAGCGTTCACTCGCGGCTCAGAATACGCCTCGGGATTTGACGTAGGTGCAGCCATCATTCGGTTAGCAGGGTGGCGATCCTGAACAAGCAGATCTACAGACTCGGTAAAATCCTTGTCAAAATCCCAGCTGCCTTTTCTTGTGGAAATCGACAAGCCAATCCTAAATTTCGCATGGAATTGCAGGGAACTCAGCATAGCCACCGCCATCTTTGAAAAGATGCAGCAAGTTGGAGAACCCTCACTTCCTGATTTCAAAACTCACTGCAAAGCTGCAGTGTTCAAGACGGTGTGGCACTGGCCCGAGCAGAGGCACACGGATCAGTGGGACAGAGTTCAGAGTCCACATACAAAATCCTTGTGTTTACCGTCAACTGATTTTTGGCAAGAAAAGCCAGGACAATCCACTGGGGAAACAACAACCCAGCCAACAAGCAGTGCTAGAACAACTAATATCCATATGCAAAAGATTAGAGTTAGATTCCTGCCTCACATTGTATGCAAGTGGATTATAGATCCAAATATAAGATCTAAAACTGTAAAACTCTTAGAGAAAATTATATGAGTAAATCTCCATGATCTTGGATTAGGCAATGGTTTCTTATATATGACATCAAAAACAAGAGCAGCAAAGGAAAAAAAACCAGATAAATTGAGCTTCCTCAAAATTAAAAACATTCATGCTTTCAATGATATCATTAAGAAAGTGAAAAAACAGCTTATAGAGTGGGAGAAAATGGATGAAAATCATGTTTGATAAGGGACTAGCATCCAGAATGCATATAGAACTCTTACAACCCAATGCAAAACAATAACAAATAACCTAGTTTAAAAACGAGCAAAGAATTTTAATAGGTATTTCTCCAAAGAAAATATACAAAAGTACCATTGAAATCCACTAAAAAAAAATACACAAATGACCAATAAACACATGACAAGACACTGAAGAGGCCTAGTTATTAGGAAACACAAATCAAAACCATAACGAGATACCACTTCACATCCACTAGTATGGTTAAAATAATAAAGAAAGACAATAACAAGTGTTGACAAGGATATGGGCAAATTGAAGCCCCCAATCCTTGGTGAGAATATAGAACAGTACAGCCACTTTGGAAAACAGTTTGGCAGTTCTTTAGAATATTAAATATAGAGTTACTGGCAATTCCTCTTCTTGGTATGTACCCAAGATAATTGAAAATATATCATATACATCGATGTTCATGTCAACAATATTCATAATAGCCAAAAAGTGGAAACAATCCAAATGTCTGTCAACTTATGAATGAATAAGCAGAATGTTATCTATCCATGCATACAATGGAATATTATTCAGCCTTAAAAAGGTATTAAGTACTGATACACACTACAACATGAATGACCCTTGAAAACATTGTGCTAAATAAAAGAAGCCCATCTCAAAAGGTCACATATTTTATGATTTAATTTATAGGAAAAGTCCAGAATAGGCAAATTTATAGAGACAGGAAATACATTAGTGTTCACCAGAAACTAGTTGTGGGAGGAATGGAAGTAACCGTGAATGGGTATGGGATTATGAAATCTTCCTAAAATTTGAGAGTGGTGATGGTTGTACATCTCTATGAATATATTAAAACTCATAAATTTTACACATTAAAAGGGAGGATTTTTTAGTGTGTGAATTCTATCTCGATTAAGCTGTTACTTAAAAAATATGGACACCAATGAACCTACCACACACAATTTTGGTTTGTATCTCTCTCTCTATAAATGTCATTTTACATAAACGAGTTCTTACTGTATACAAAATTTGGTATCTTACCTTACTATACATTAGTTTTTAAGACTCTTGTATGTTATTAAAAACTCTTCACTAATATTATTTGCCATAGTTGCCCGATATTCTATCATGTAGTTATAACTACAACTTAATTCTCTATTATTGTGTTGTTGGGTGTTTGAATTCTTTCCTCATGTTTTGCTATTATAAATAACATGTTTGTTGAACATTACTATGTATAAGCTCTTATCTGCATTTTTTTGGATTACCATTTCTTAGTATAAATTCCTAAATTTGACATTCCTGGGTGAAAATAGTCAGTGTTAAGATGCTGCTATCTGTGATTTGCCCTCGTTTGTCCCAAATTACCCTTTTTGAGATGTTTGATGCAGATACATTTAGTTTGCTGGAATGAGCAGTCACACCCACCGGAGTAACTTCTTGGTACAAGGGAGACATCGTCACTGAGGTCAGACTTACCCAGGGTCACATTTCAGCTCCACCATTTAGCACTCTTGAATGATCCTGACCAAGTGACCCCATTGAACCTCCATTTCTCTCCTATAAAAATAGACAAAATAGGCCAGGCGCAGTGGCTCACAGCTGTACTCCGAGCACTCTGGGAGGCCGAGGTGGGAGGATCGCTTGAGACCAGGAGTCCAAAACCAGCCAGAGTAAAAGCGAGACCCCATATATACCAAAAATAGTTGGGCGTGGTGGCACGTTCCGGTAATCCCAGCTACTAGAGAGGCTGAGGCAGGAGGATCACTTGAGCCCTGGAGTTTGAGGTTGCAATGAGCTATAATAAATATAATAAATGACACCACTGCACTCTAGCTGGGGTGACAAAGTGAGACCCTGTTAAAAAATATATATATATATTCACAATAATACCTAGCTAGTGTAAAGAAGGTAATATTCATATAACGTCCAGCGTCTGCCCCTCAAAACCAGGCACTTGTTTCATGTTCATTTTTCCTCTTCTCTTCACAGCCCCCAACTCTGTCATAAATATTTATCTTTGGCTTCTGAGTCCTGTGCATGTCTTCACCCCAGGGTGCAGGGTCACCTCTCTAGTGGCGTGTCTAAGAAATATCATGGTGTAGCAACGTCATCATGTGAGGGACAACCGTGCGTGTGGAGCCCGAAGCTTGGGGTTCGAGACTGGGTCCACCACTCGTTAGCCTGTGGTCCTAGGCAGCCCCTCGACATGTTTTGAGTCTGGCCCCTCATTAAAAATGGAGGTGAGGAGGCAATTTCACACCCTCTGTGGGGTGGGGTGGGGTGGGGGGCAGGTGAGAGGCTGGACGTGACAGTGTTTGGTGCACTGCCTGATGTATCCATAAACATCAGTCAGGTTTATCGTCGGCAACTCCCCGTAAATATACCAGGGCTTGCTCGTGTGTGTTTAACTCATTTTGTTTTCTGCCACTAGATTATAGGCCCATAGGCTGACTGGGGAAGCCCCGAATCACTACATACTATAGTAATTACTAATTACATGTTTCCGCCTTCTGTGGCTTATTAGTAAATTGCATGTAGAGGGATCTAAAGTAATTGCCCTTCTCCTGTAACTTCAGCAGCCTGCAGAAAGCACAAAGAATTACCTTATTTACTTCCTAAGTGATTCCCAGTGGCCGTTTATCAAATATACAGAAGGGGGAAAAAATCACACAATAACCAAATATTCTTCTGCTTACTAATGATATGTGAGGGTCACAAGAAATCTTGAGTAGAAAAGGCTGTTAAACAGCTGCCGACTAACTGTATGTAAATATCCCCCTGTGGGTAATAGCTTAATTTTGATCATTGTTCAAAAGAGCAAGCACTTTAAATTATTAATAGGTGTCAGCTACAAAAGAATGTTTAACTGGAAACTTACAAGAAGAGAGCTTGATCTATACAAATGACACCGTGTCTTTAGCCACCCTGGCGTGGGAGAGAGGAAGGGAGGTGGAGAGGAAAGAATAAAAAACATAATAGGGGAAAAGTCAGCTTCCTTTCTTCCTCCGGCTGGGGTTTTGTGTCCTGTGGGCGTGTGGCCTCACCACCTTGGACTCTGTCCTGGGCCCTTTCTTTTGTGCAGTTGGTTATCCACGGGTCCCCTGTCTTCTCGAGGCAAGTCGATTGCAGCCAAGCAAAACACTCGAAACTGCTGGGAGCACCAGGCTGTGATACAAGCCTTGCACCTTCGCTGTGATGAAAACGTTTTCACATCCACACACGTGGCATGGACACTTGTCATTGCTGGCGGCGCAGACGTGGTTCTGCTCAGATAAACCGAAGATCCAGCTTCAAATGATGCATTTGATATAAACATCAGGGTCGCCGATATGTGGCTTGGCCTCCACGATCATCTCGTCTCTAAAAACACACACGGTGGATCGTGGGACTTTTGAGTTAACAAGAAGGAAGAAATGGCCAGTTCTTCTGTTTCCTTTCCCTGGTTTCTATGGCAGTGTGGACTTCTGGCATTGTGGGCAAGCCACAAGTATTGGGGACTGAAATAAAGGACAAGGTAGGGCCTTGTGAAGGATTAAGGAACGGCTCAGGTGGGTATATTATGATCTGCCATGATAAGAAACTCGTGCTTGGGTTGTCTACTCTCTGGGCCCCTCTTCCCTCCCCAGAGCTAGCATCTCCGAGTTAGCCGCACTGGAAATACTTCCAGACCCCGCCTCCTCCATCCTCACCACCAGGCTGCTACATTTCCGATGTAGGACAGAAATCACGAGAAAACTGGCCATCACTAGGCCACTGGTGACGCCAAAGCCGTGGCTGGAGCCGAGTACACAGAGTCCCGGGGTGATTTTAACTAAGACTTGGGCTCCAACCACAGGGGATGGAGGTGGGCGTGTCTCAGGATGGACTCTGTCAATCACTCTGGGGCTGGGACAGAGTCCTGGGACAGCGTCCACCAGAGGCAGAAGTCTGAGACCCTCGCTGGCCTGTGGGCCCCTTCCCTGACTTTTCTCAGGCTATCCTCTCTTCCCGGTTGTCCCCCTGTCCCCTACCCCACCTAAATGCACTCATACTCTGGCTGTCCACCTCCTCTGACCACCCAGGTTATGGCCCCTGTCATCCACAGAGCACTGATGACAGGAGTGGCAGCCCTGAGCCCAGGTTGCATGGTAAGCACACACCACTTAAAGCTCACTGTCGTCATTTTGTGGGTCAAGAGAGACTCCTCCACGGAGACATAACGGCCGCCAGGGAAGAAAGACCTCCAACTAGCACCCTCTTGGTTCCGGGCCCTGGGCTGAGCTCAGGGAGCTCTCCGTCTACTACTGAAGACAGTCCGGTCAACAACCAAGCATCACACGGTGGGAATGAGGCCAAAACAAGTGTAAGAACCAGGGACAGAGGTGACATTGAAGCCAAGTGACCCCCCCCCCCCCGGCCAGGTGCAGGGACCACTCCCGGACAAAGGATATCTGGATTACATTTTAAGAGACAAAGAAGAGCTTGCCAAGCAGGAAGAAGGTGTTTCCATGGAACTGTCTTCATTGCTTGATGGCTTCTTCCCTCTCCCTCACGCACACACACACACACACACACACAAGAGAGAGAGAGAGAGAGAGAGAGAGAGAGAGATTGGCTAGAACAACTTTGGGCACCACATAATGATTTCTGGGCAAATTGGGGTCCAACTGGCCATGTTAGGCAGCTTAAACAGTCTCGGGCCAAGTTATGTGAGGCCCTAACATCCCGTGCGGATTCCCTCCTGGACATGTGACCGCTGAAACTGCAACTGACTGAGTGAGTGCACCCGTTTACTGCGATTCCTGACAAAATTGCAGAAGCTAATAGTAAGAGCCGGCACTTAGGAAGTCTCCCTGTGTGTCGAGCATGGTGCCCAGGGCATTGGGTGCCTCTGCTCACATGTCATAATACCACTAACTTTGGTGCTGTCAATACTCCCACTTTACAGATGAGGACAGTGATGCTCATCAAGCTTAGATAACTTGCCCAAGGTCAAACAGCTAGTTAGCAGGCAGAGCTAGGATCAAACATTGTTTTGTCTGATGTTGACATTGAGGCTCTTGGCTTTGTGCTCCTGGCATGACTTTAGGTGTGTGGTGGCCATTCAGATGACTTCTTCATGAGGCATTGTTTACATAAGGCTTTCTATGCTCAGGGGGGAGAAGGGTACACAGATTGAAGGCTTTATTCCTACCCTCGGAGAACTTCATTCACTCAACTAAGCTTCTGTGCGGCCAGCCTAGCGCCGGGCACTGTCCTGGGAACTGGAGTATCAGGAGACGGGTGTCTGCCCCCTGGAGCTGAGTGCTGGGCAGGGAGACACACCGCGGTGCTATAGTGGATGGTTTGCCCATTTAAGAGCTTCACAGCAGAGGGACAGATATCTGGGTCCTGCCTCCGGAAGTTAGTGTGGGCTTCTCAGGAAGGACTTACCATCAAGGATAAGTGGACGGACAAGATGGGCCAGAACTCTAGCGAAGGCATAAAGCCGTGAACGAGGGTGGTTCTATGCAGCCAGAGAGAAAGACATGCCAGGCAGTGGGGGACGCCAGGGCTGGAGAACAGGCTGTGGTCAGAAAAGCTCCGTGGAGGAGGGTTGGGTTTTATTTTATGACTATGCAAGAGTTTTGTTGAGGTTTGCTTAGCCAAGACATATCACCACCATCCAACCTAATCTCCTCTGTCCGTTGGCTTGTCTGAGGTTTTTCTGGAGCAAGGGTTTTCAAACTTCAGCCTGCAGCAGAATCACCTGGAAGGCTTATTTAAACACAAGTCCCTGAATAATGCTGGTTCTGCCAGTCTGTGGCCACTTTTGGAGACTACTTGGTCCCATGTGGAATTCTCCTTGCCAGGGATGGGATTGGGATGGGCAAGTCTGCTGCAGGCTTCTGGAAAGGATCCCTCTGCATTAAAGAAGAGACTTCAAGAGGAAAGGGTGCCTTCTTCCCTCTGGAGATTTTCATGTCCGATGTGATGCCTGGAACTGCCAGATCCATCTTGCAACTGTGGGAAGAACCGACAGGACCGAGTCAGCTTGCTGAGCAAAAAGATGGAAAGCACCTGGGTCCTCAATGGTGTCACGGAACCATGAAATTAACCAACCCTGGAAACCCCAGGCTGTGGATGTAGCATGTGAAACAACGGTCATGCCTTATTGTTCCAACCATGCAGAACTTCTCTTCTGCCACTTGTTTCTGAAGCCCCATCCTAATAGATACGATACTCACTCTATGATTCATTTTTCCCACTGTTTAAACATTGGTACCAGCTTTATTCTGAATCCTCTTCTTTTCCTCTCACACCTCTGCTGGCCTCTCAAACGTCCCTGCCTCCCAACTGCCGTTTGCAGGCTGCTGGTACCACGTCTATCTCCAACGCGGGCCTCCCTGTCCACTCACCCACTGTCCACTGGACAACGCCCCTGCACCTCTCATTCTGGGCTCACTTCTATGGAGAGTTCTCTTCCCTCTCTCTTCCCTATTTCTACGAGCATCTCCATTCTCCTTTACCCAAGGTTGACATGTGGGTGTCATCTTTGTTTCCTTTCTCAGCTTCCATAGCGAATCCTCTGGCAAGTCTACCTGCCCCCCCAAACACTAATGCCCTATGTGTCCCTCAGCTCACCCCACGGCCACCGTTCTGCTTCCCTCTTCTCCCTTCTCACGGCGAACCTTGTGATGATGGTCTCTTGTCTGGTCCTGCCACCTGGAGCTCCTCCCCACCTTCCAGCTGTCCTCGATCCTTGCACCAGCGTGATCTCTCTAGGACATGGTTTGCAAGATGTGGCCCCTGTACTGACAGCAATCTGTGTTTTAAAGAGCCCCGGAGGTGTGTCTGAGCTCACTGAACTTAGAGGACCATGAGTTGAGATCACCCAGGTTTTACTCCTGGACATCATCTTCCCTGAGGTGTAGAGACCTCAAGATCTCATCTAAGTCAGGTTTTATTACATTAGAGCAAAAGTAATTGCGGTTTTGGACCGTGAATTTTAAATCGTTATAACTAGGCTCAAAGGCATCTTTATTAATCACAATAGGAACCATTACAATCAACACATTTTTGCCAAAAAGAAATAAGTTTGTTTATTCCTGTAGCGTAAAAATCTGTGCTTCAAGAGTCAATGAACTCTTGGAAAGCATTTTCTGCATCCCGCTGGTCGTGGAAGCCTTCTCCCTGCAAAAAGTTGTCAAGATGCTTGAAGAAGTGGTAGTCGTTTGGCGAGAGGTCGGGTGAATATGGCAGATGAAGCAAAACTTTGTAGCCCAATTCGTTCAACTTTTGAAGCGCTAGTTGTGCAACGTGCAGTCGGGGGTTGTCTGTCGTGGAGAATTGGCTCCTTTCTGTTGAGCAGGACCGGCTGCAGATGTTGCAGTTTTCGGTGCATCTCATCAATTTGCTGAGCACACTTCTCAGATGGAATGGTTTTGCTGGGATTCAGAAAGCCGCAGTGGATCAGACCAGCAGCAGACCACCAAACAGTGACCATGACCTTTTTATGGTGCAAGTTTGGCTTTGGAAAATGCTTTGGAGCGTCTTCTAGGTACAACCACTGAGCTGGTCATCGCAAGCTGTTGTATAAAATCCACTTTTTGTCACACGTCACAATCGGATTGAGAAATGGTTCGTTCTTGTGTACAATAAGAGAAGATGGCACTTCAAAACGATGATTTTTTTGATTTTTGGTCAGCTCGTGAGGCACCCACTTATAGAGCTTTTTCACCTTTCCAGTTTGCTTCAGATGCCAAATGACCAAGGAATGGTCAACATTGAGTTCATTGAGTTCTTAGGCAACTTCTCATGTAGTTTTAAGAGGATCAGCTTCCATGATCACTCTCAATTGGTCGTTGTCAACTTCTGATAGCCAGCCACTGCACTCTTCATCTTCAAGGCTCCTTTGCAAAACTTCTTGAACCACCACTACACTGTACATTCGTCAGCAGTTCCCGAGCCAAATGCATTGATGTTCCAAGATGTCTCTGCCGCTTTCCAGCCCGTTTTGAACTCAAATAAGAAAATTGCTCAAATTTGCTTTTTGTCTAACATCATCTCCATAGTCTAAAATAAATATAAACAGCAAGTAATACGTCATTTTCAGAAAAACATAAAGTGAGAAATGTGCATTAAAATGATGTATAACGTAACCACATTTATTTAAGAATGTGTTCCAATATCAAGTGGCAAATTTCAACAACGCTAAAACCACGATTACTTTCTCACTGACCTAAATACTTACGGGGGGGAAGGAGAGTGGCTCTTTTGTAGACAACCACAAGGATATGCTTTGGCACCGCTGGGAAGGACATCAGAGAAAGATGGGCATGTAAGATGAGTATCGTGGATGCCAGGATTTTTAAAATCATTCACCAAGGGTTTATTGAATATCTACTTTATTATGCCAGGTACCTTATAAACATTGAGGTACTCTTCTGGGTACTTTTCTGGCAACTCAGCACTTATTCCCTTTCTCTGAGCAGCAGTACCCAAATGTTCCTCTGGAAACCTGCCACACTCAGTTCAGGTGTCAGGTAGAGCTGGCGCTCACCCCAGCCCCAGGAGTGGACACATGACACTTCCTGGCCAATCAGTGCATGACTCTGCTCAGCAGTAGCGCTCGGTTCAGGGGCAGGCATGCGACCCGAGCCTGGGCTCCGATCAGTGTTAACCCCAGTACTTTTTTCCCACATGATCCAGAAGGAGAGTTATCTTTCTATGCTCTACTACAGGGAGGACTATAATCCTAGAGCTTCTGGAAGGCTAAAGATGCCCTCTGAGAATGAAGCCAGGGAGAACCAAGAGACAGAGAGAATGACTGGTGTGGTTTGCACCCCTGCCCATGACAATTCCTGAAGCATGGTCTGTCCTCAGACTTCTTCTCAATTCTGTGAGCCGGTAAATTACCTTTTTTGCCTTAGCTGGTTTGCATTCGCTTCTCTGCCATTGCAAATAAAAGAAACCTAATACACCAGTGTCAGAAGAGCCACAGCCCAGAGTAGGCTGAGAGCTGGGGGAAATGAATTTTAAATTCATACCCAGAGCAAGAAGGATGGAGAAGAAATTAACCCGCGGCTTGGGATCGATAAGATAATGCAGTCGTGATGATGCAAGTGACCTTTGTCTTTCCAGCACAGGGTGACGCTTTTCAGAAGGAAGGCAGAGCTCAGCGTTCTGGAAGCGGGGAGAGGAACCCCCCTGACAGCTTGCGACTAAGTCAAGACCTCTGGCCACTGAGCAAAAAGGGGCTTGGACATGGAGTCACTCACCCTTGGCGGAGAGGCTGAAGGGGCTGTGGGGTCAGGGAGGAGCAGAGACGCTGGGCATCTTGACGCAGGCCCGTGAATCCCCTCCCCTTGAGCCCCGCTGCTGGCCCAGCGCCACACAGAGACCAACAAGCTCCCTAAAAAAGTTCGAGGGACCTGTTTTCTACTAGCCAGACTATTCCAGATTACGAAAATGACATGAAGGCACCATTTAAAAGCCCATTTCTGACATTCCTGAGCAGTGAAAAGGAATGGTTTTGTAGTAATCCAGCAGTGAAAGGAATGGTTTTGTATTGTCCATGAACTCACATTGGTTCCAAGAAGTCAGGGTGCCCATTTAAAAATTAATCCTGGTGGAACAATCTGATTTTCCCTTCCTTCCCTCCTTCTTTCCTTCTTGCCTCCCTTCCTTCCTCCTTTTGTTCTTTCTTTGTGTATGTGTGTGTGCATTGTAACAATTAGATAGTTAGATCAGGAAAATCAAATTGGGCACAGTACATTTGAATTTCCACAAGGTATATAGTAAAGTTTCTATGGTATTCTTTTGGGTAACATGAAAACCTCTAGCCAAGGTAATAATACATGCAGGAAGGTGGACTTATAACCACTTCAAGAATCACACTCAGGGCTTGCTGATTAATTCATTCCTGTTCAGCTTGTCAGCTCAGGAGCTCTCCAGGGGCCTGAGATAAGGCTTTGTCCTTGACTCTCTCCTGTTAAAACAAATTTTGCGGATACTTGAATGAAGGCATAGAAAGCTCCTTATCAAATCTATGGATGCCACTGAGCTGGGAGGGGACAACCCGTGAGCTGGATGGGAGAATTCCAATCGAAAAAGCTCTCAATGGGCTACAGTGATGCAACAAAACTCACAAGGCAAGAAAACACAATGGGGAAAAGTGTCTGCAGTTGTGTCTAAAAACCTCTATTATACAAGCGCAGGGTGAGACAGCTATGTCTTGGGAGCAGTCTGAGCAGGGGAAGAAAGGAGTCTCAGTCATCAGCTGCTCGGTAAGTGTCAGCGTTATTCTCTGACTCTCCCCGGGGGAAGTGCCTTGGGGTTGCATTAACAGGAGTAGAGAGTGGAGAATAGAGAAGGTCAAAGTTCCATTCAAGGACGTCCTAGTCGGGCCTCACTTGGGTCTTGTGTTCCGTTCTCAGCTCCAAGATTGGGGAGCAAAACTGACAATCTTGAACATCCCCAAACATCATGGTAACCGTAGAAGGTGTGAGGTGCTGCTTGGCCTGAAGTGCACTCAGAAGGTATCCGACCCCATTTCCCACTCTTTGAAAAACTGTTAAGTGGAAGGGACTAAACACAATGCCTGCTGCCCAAGGCTTAGCATTAGCATCAAAGGGTAGGAGCCCTCCTTATTTTGTGTCCTTTGTATTCTGGGTCAAAGGACAACAGTACAGCTGCCCAAAGTTGGAGCCACCGTGTTGGAAGAGAGTGAGCTCCCCAACCAGAAGAGGTAACCAAGCAGATGCTGGACACCAGCTTAGCAGGAGTTTTCTCAAGAAGGCTGGAGTGTTGGCTGAGCGATGGGGAGTGATGGCTGTACCAAGAGTCCCCTCGGCAAGGGGCACACCGTAATTAAGCTACCCCTGGTGGCCTGAAGGGCGGTGTTGGAATCGCTATGGACACACACAGCAATCTGGACGAAGAAAGCATGGAAAAAAGTCTCCCCGGTGTGGAACTGCACCAGTGCAGTACAGGACTAAAATTGCGGGTTCTGGAGTCAAGCTGCCCTGGATTTTAATCCTGGTCCTACCATGTACTTGCTTTGAAACCTTGAGCAAGTTACCTAACCTCACTGGGCCTCAGTTTCCACATCTGTAAAATGGGGAGATTATGTGGGGTGCCGGGCGGTATTCATTCAGAGAGTTCACACAAAATGCTTTGCACAGAAGGAGCACCTGGCAAGGAGTGGGCTACCTTCCGGCTCTCATGGGCCTCGGTCCACGTGTCTGACCACAGCTTAATGTCAAAAATCGTCCAATGGGTGCTCCCCGTTAGCTTCACGCTTGTCACGGGTTTATTTCAAGTGGGCATTTTCAGTTATTTTTAAACTGAAATGTGATTGCTACTTTGACACTGTGATTACAGCACTCGTGGTTGACTGGGCGAAACTCTCCCGCCTAAAGCGAGGGGTTGTCATCTGTTTTGATGCTTGCTCTCAGCCCGGGAGAATGACTAATAATCAATGTCCCACGTTCAACAAGTCAATCACCAGACTGTGGCTGCTTCATGATTATGTAGCGAGGTGGTGGCAGCGTGGAGGAAGAACGCCAGCCAGCCTGGGTGTCGCACACCGGAACTCAGCACTTGCACCTCCTCCGAAGATGTGACTGTGGCAGATTTCCCATCCTGACGTATGTTGACATCATCCGGCCCTCGTGACATCTCTCCAAAACAGGTATTATCAGCGTCCTATTCGGGCGAGTCACATTTTATCAAACATTCTTTCATCCGTCGCTCTGTGCGTGTATGCATCAAATGCCATAACAGGCATGCTGTCTTGCTCACGGACACCTTAGCTCACTTCTTCCCTTTTTACTCGTTTCTGCTGCCCACACCTGTCTTTTCCCTCTGCCTCCTGACTTCACCTTGTAATCCATCGCTCCAAAGCCAAGGCCACCAGCACTAATAATCTGAGCTGTGTCCTCCACCTACCGTCCTCTTGCTCATGTCATCATATGTAAATGTACTTTCTGACACTCTTGATTCTATAAAACGGGAGTCATATTTTATACACTTTTCTGCATCAGAAACCCCTCCAGGGTGACGGTATATTCTTTGTGGGTGGCAGTACAGCCTTCCCCACAGTGGGAGAGAGGCCCAGCTGTGGGTACACCTGCTCCCTTCTGCTGGAAGCTCACCTTGCTCTCTCAGCTCTACCCCATGACACACAATGGTGCAACAGACAATGGTGCAACAGACAATGGTGCAATAAGCATACCTGCGTCTTCCCCTCCCCCTACTCCCCCTTCCTTTCCAGTGCCTTCATTCCATGGGCTCGTTTTCAACATCTCTACTATTCAAAACAGAAAACCAAGAGATACAGATGTTAGGGCTTTTGTCTGGAATCATACAACCAAGAAGTGTCAGAATGGCTCAAGCCCCTGGACACCCTATTGCATGCAATTGATTCCACCTGATGCCTTCCTCTCCCTCCAAATGTTTCCTGCTAGAAATAAGTACCTTTTTCATCAAACCGAGTCAAGGCTTGTCCTGAATCCCTGCGTCCCCCGTACAGAGGTGGCCAAGTGTTTGGCAGTCAGAGTGCCCCCATGACTGTGGATGGGGAGAACCCAATGCGGACAAGGAGGAATCCGATGCTGCCGCCAGTGCCGGCGTGGGAAGTCGTGCTAAAAATACTTCATTTGCGAGATAAATCAGTATCGAACACGAGCAGTGCTCCAGGCTGGCAGGGAGCGGACTTTGTTTCAGCCCTCTCTGGAGGTGGCATGCGCAGCCTTGGGCCTCATTCATTTCTGTGTTGGGGACCTGCACAGCAGGGTTGGAGCTCCTGGGCATGTGGCTGGGGGGTTCCGAGGCCCCCATCGCTGGTGGGAGCAGATTGGCCATGAAGCTCTGTGTCCCTGTTCCTGAGCCAAGCCGTCTTCCCCTGCGGACGGGGAGAGGACAGTGTTATAGGATTGGGCCTGTACATCAGCCTACCGTCTCACCAATGAGAAAACTGGGGCAGCAAAAGGACACTTGCCAAGTGCTCTAGGGAGCTGGGGACAGGGTTGAGATGTGAATCTGGGGTTCCTTTGTTCTTGGCAGTTGTCATTGCAGTCGCGCGTATGGATGTGCCTGTGTTCTTTTGCTCTCTACAAATCCTTATGATCTGCTATGGTCTGAATGTTCATGTCCCCCCAAAATTCATGTGTTGAAACTTAACTCCCATAGTGATAAGATTGAGAGGTGGGACTTTTGGGAGGGTGATTAGGCCCATGAGGGATTAGTGTCCTTCTAAAGGGGCCAGAGGCAGCTAGCTTGCCCCTTCTGCCCTGTGAGGAAACCCAGAAGGCACCATCGTTGAAGTAGACAGCAAGCTCTCGCCAGACTCCAAATCTGCTGGCAGCTTGACCTTGGACTTCCCAGCCCCCAGAACTGTAAGCAATAAATTTCTGTTGTTTATAAATTACCCAGCTTGAGATGTTTTCTTGTAGCAGCCCAACAGACTAAGACATGACCTGCATACAAATTAAAATAAGGGGCTTTGAGGTCTGAACAAGACCAAGTCTGAGTTTCAGCTCTCCTACCTGTTGGGTGACCACGGGAGAATTATTTAGCTTCTGTGGGTTAATAAGAGTAGCCAGTCCGCTGGGCTTCCGAGGCTTCAGTGAAACGGTGACTTGAAAGGGCTTCGCAGGAAGCCTGGTCACCTGCTGCACACGCAGTTATCGTTGGCTGGGTGTTTTATTTCCTACTTCTTTGAATTCTTGCAAAGCCTCTCCGCCATTCCCAAAGCCACCAATACAACTTGTTTTTGCCAAACGATGCTTCTTCTGCCATATGTGTAGACGTGGGCCCTCTCTGTGAAGTGACTCCAAACCCCGTTTCTCAGCCTCTCCTCCGCTGAACCCCTGAGGAGTTGCTGGCCCGAGCTTAACTTCTGCAGAAGCAAGATCCTGCTCGCCGATTTCTGCTGAACACTGCAATGAACTTGTCAGGGACCCAGGTAGGAGCAACGGAGGCCGGTGCACGGCCAGCGAGGCAGGATGTGGCTGTCCATCCTGATGCTCCTCTCTGTGTCCAAGTGCAAAGGGACTGTGTCTACAAGGCTGTCTCTGCTCGCCTCGGGGAAGAAGCCGAGTCATTTAATTTGAAAATTTTACTTCTGCCACAGGGGAAGATTCTGGGGCAATTAGGACTATTGTAATTTCTTATTAAGGTCAAAAAGAAATTGTAGGCAGAGCCCATGAGTCACCTTCCTGCGCAGAAAGAAATGAGGCTTCTGAGTGACTCGGCGTGGGCAAGCCTGTGTGTCGCACCTTTGGGAGAGAGGGGAAAGTCCTGCCACCTCCTTCCTACCTCTGAAACGCGCACTTTTTTTTGGAAACCCAGTAAAATTAATTCAAAGTGCAGGTTATTAATTCATCATGATAGGTGAATAATTTATTGTGAGAGTAGCCGTAGCGCATCTTCACATTTTGGAGCCCACTCCTGCTCCCGCCTTGGGAGAGATGGATTTCCCCCGCCAGCCTGCCTGATTGGCACCCGGACAGGAGCTCAGCCACCCACATCTCCAGGAGGCCAGAGCCCCAATCCAGGGCGGACACCTCCTGTGAGTCCGGCGGGCAGGATGGACGTGGTGGTGGTGACCCAGGGTGGGCTGCTGCAATGAGGATGCTGCTTAATGACAGAGGGGGGGCAGGGAGGACTTGCTGCCCAGGTCCGTGTAAAAGCAGCTCTTGTCCTGACCAAGCTCGCACTGCTGGTAACATTTTTCTCTCCAGGGGGGCCTCCGAGGGCCGGCCCATCAATTACACAGTCCCCAGCACACCTCGCAGGCTGGCTTCTCTCGGGAAGGATCCCTCTGAGCAGGCGTCCCCCACGCTATTCCTGGGGACGAGGGTAGAGAGGGGGCACTGTCACCTGACAACCTCCAGAGAGTCAGGTGCAAAGCCTGAGTGGGGTGATGGAGAGGAGGTGCTGGTCTGCAGGTTGCTCTCCGGAGCCCCGTGGGGACGTCTAAGGGACGCGGACCATCCTCTGTCACTCTCACGCAGCCCCGGGGTGACACAGGGTCTCTAGACACGCTCTCACCTGGACCGTGAGCTTACAGCAGACCCCAGGGTGCAGACGGGGCAAGCAGAACCGCTCTCGTTTGATAGATGAGGAATTGAGTCTCAGCGAGGCACAGGCGATGGGCATACGTGCCCGGCGGTCCTGGCTGGGCTTGAAATAGCCCCTGCTCTGGAGGGCAAGTCATCCCTGCGTAATTCCGCCCCGGTGGTGGATGCCCCCCTACTCCGCTTGTTCCCGCCTGGTGCCCGGTTCGGAGCCAGACCCATGCTCGGGGCTGGGGCTTGGGGACGACCCAGACCCCGTTCTTATGCTCAAGGGGCTTTCACTCTCAAGCTGGGGCTGAGGGCACTTAACACAGACTCCGTGGCGACAAAGCTGTGCTGCAGGAAGAACGAGGCGCTGAGGAGCCAGGGCACAGCTGCACTGTGTCTCTGTCCCCCTGCCCTGTTCCCTCATCACGTGTCAGCCACCCTGGCCTGTGCTCGGCCCTCCCTGAAGGCCCTTCTGCCTGGCGCAGCCTCACGGCACCTCAGGTGACTGGGTCCTTTCATCTTTCGGGTCCTTCCCTGCTCACCTCATCTGCCGGAGCTCTCATCCAACGACGTCCTTCCTCCAGAGCACCTGCCACCGTTTGTCATAATGCGGATGTCCTCTCTCTGCCCCTGGACTGCAGGTTCCATGAGGGCAGGTACCGTGCCAGACGTGTGCGCTGCTGTGGCCCATCTCGCGGTACAGTGGAGCTCCAGGAATACTGGAGCAAAAGAACAAATAAATGAACACAGACCCTGGCAGACCCTGAGGCCAGTCAAGAGGTGAAACTACACAGCCCCAGGAGGGCTGAGGTGAGAGCGCTAACTCCCCCTAGAGGATTCGGGATGGCTGCCTGGAGGAGGCGGCATGTGGGCTGTGAGCATTCTCTGGTTGTGAATTACAGGATGTCCCTCTATCTCCTTTGGAAGTTCAGAGACTACGTATTAATTCACAATGAGGGACAGAATTTCACAAAAGGACTGTTTGTGTATATTTTCCAAGGGACTAAAACACAATAATGATGAGTATGTTTCCAGCTGAGCCCGGAATGAGAGCAGGTGCCTACAGGGAGGGGCTGGGAGGTAGGCAGGGCAGGCCACGGCAGGCACGGTAGCGTCACTCCCCTCCCTGTCAGAGGTCATGATCTTCTTTGTTGCCAAAGATTTGGTCGACCTGCTTCTCTGGGCAGTGCTGGTGGGGATCAACTTGGGCTGAGATCTTTGCCTTCCTTTCACTTACACGGCCCTACACACACGCACACGCGTGCACACACACACACACATACCCACATGATATCTCTGACAGCAAGGGGAGGGGGTGCAGCCTGGCGCTTCAGCACCTGAATGTGCACATGTGGAGTTTGGGGCTGTAGTGGTCCTGGCCCTCCCGGGAGAGCCCCAGGGACCACGCCTGGGGAAGGGAGCTCTGGGACGGCTTGCGCCCCTCAGAGATGGGGGCAAGTGCCCTGACACTGGGTTCTCCCTGGTGGCGCAGGATGTGTGTTGGAGGGTGGACGTTTAACCCCCCAGGCAACCCCATCCTTCCTCAGGGGTGAGCCGTGATCTGGAGGAAGAAGTGCTGAACTCACATCCTCGTAGGCTCCACCACTTGCCTTGTTTCGTGACTTCTCTGAACCTCAGTATCTTCATCTGTAAGATGACGACTCCGTGAAAGTACTGATGTGACTTCCAGAAATGGACATGTAAAAAAAAAAAAATCTGTCAACTGACCTGTCTTAGAAACCAAACGAGATGATCAAAACTAGGGTCGGGGCGAGGGGAGTAGAGAACATGGAAACCAGAAAAATAGAAAAACAGCTGCCTATTTAGTCCAATTAAGAAAAATTATAGAGATAAAACAGTACTGAAAATTAGGATTAGGAAAGGGAATAGGACCGCTGATATTGTATGAAGGATAGTATAAGACTAATCTAGAAATATGTACCAGCAATGTAAAAAATTTTGGAGTCAAGATCAAATGCATGGTATCTTGTGAAAATATATGTTGCCAAAATTAACTTTAAAAAATAAGAATTTTATCAGACAAAACCCTAGAAAAAAGTGGAAAAAACAATCACTGAATTACAACTCTAAGTAATTTGTATCTTTTAAAAAAGGCAAAAAGCTCAAATAGTTTTCATAGAGTGTCTTTTTTCCTTTAAATTTTCAAAGAATGAATGATTTCTAGGCTATATAAATATTCTAGAATGTTAAAAAAAAAACCCACAAAACCCAATTCATTTTCCGGGTTTGAATATTACAAATAACCATGTTTGTAAAAGATAATATACAAACAATAAATCTATACGACAATATCACCAGTGGATTTACATGTAAAAGTTTTAAATAAATATGTATGTGTATCAGCTTCCAGAAGTATATTTAAAAAATAATTAGCTATGATTAAGTAGAGTATAATCTAGGAATGCTAGGTTTGAAATCTGTTAACATAATTTGTCAAGTTAAAAATAATAAGAGAAAATATGATTGTACATTTACAGTTCTATTGAAATATATTTACATAAAAATTTCTGAAAGGAAAAATTATTAAGCTGGACTTCATCAAAATAAAAATCTTTTGCTCTTCTAAAATCTATTGAGAAAATGAGAAGACGATCCATAGACTTGGAGAAAATATTTGCAAGTCATATATCTGATACAGGGCATGTAGGCAGAATATATGAAGAACAATGCAATAAGAAGATAAATATTAATAGCACAGTTATTTTTTAAAGGCAAAATATTTGAAAGACCTCTGACCAAAGAAGATATATGAACTGTCAATAATTATATGAAAATATGCTCATCATCGTTAGTACGAAGGACATGTAAATTAAAATTGAAATGAGCTATCACTGCACACCTACTAGAATGTCCTTACTCCAAAGGACTGACAA